>CM071581.1:21217269-21323473 GCA_036426205.1 Ascaphus truei | reverse complement strand
CCCCCCCCTGCCTTTGACGCCCCGCGCGCGCACACACTGACTGACTGCCGCACGCACGCACACACTGACTGACGCGCACACAAAGCCTGACTGACGCACGCACACACTGACTGAGGCACACACTGACTGTGTGTGCGTCAGTCAGTCTGTGTGTGTTTGTGTTTCTGCCTCAGACTCACTGACGCGCGAGCAAACACACAGTGACTGACGCACACACGCTACATGAAGCTGTAAAGGAGGGAGGGAGGGGGGGGACTGGATTGATGTGAATGGGGGACAAACAGAGAGAGGGGGGAGGAGAGAGAGGAACGGGAACATTACATCCCGGGCAACGCCGGGTCTCTCAGCTAGTATATATATATATATATATACACACACACACACACACACACACACGGTTTAGAATGTCATTTTTGTTCTTCTCTAGGAAGATTTTGTGAAGAACTCGCAGCATTTGAAGCCGGTAAATTTGGTTCCAATCCCAGTCTCACATCCCTCAGACTTACGCAAGTCACCATCTCCCTGTGCCTCAGAGATCACAAATTAGATTGTCAGCTCTATGGGGCTTCTGTTCCCATCTGTAACATTGAACGTGCAATGCTGCATACACATAACATTATTATTTGTGCCTCTCTGTGAAAATGTTATTATGACAAACGCAATAACCTTTGATGATGATGATGATGATGACAAATGGCGTGGCATTGGTTGATGTTGCCTAACCGTGTATGCTCTTTCTCAATCAGCCACTTGTGGGATAGTGTTGTTTTTTTTTTAACTGTACAATATATACTGTAGGTCTATTGATTTTGTTCTTCGCTGTACTCCTAATAGAAGGAGCACTAGCGCAGCTCACTGTGGCGGACAATGCTGCCTGCTGTTCACAGAGGGGTTGATGACTACCATCAACATGATCATCACCTTCCTGCTGCCACCACCGACATACACATCATTAGGTCCTATACTACCAGCACCATCCGAATCCCTTAACTCCACTGCTTGTGCAGTTTGTGCACCACACACTGTCAACACCACACTCATCATCTTCATCACCCTCAATCATCATCTACCTCCTCCATCTCTGCCTGTACACTTCCCGTAGTCATCCCTGCTCCCTCCACCTCCACCTCCCCCGAGTCTTGAGATGGAAGAGCTAAAGCCTGTGCATCCATCCTCCTGCTCCTGCACATTTAGCTGAGGATGTAGGAGAGTCAGACCCTTCCCTCACAGGAAGATCTGCTGGTGCCCTAGCACTGCCAGAGGTTGAGACCTCTGCCCAGTCCCCTCCTCCTCCTCAACAGAGTCATTTCTCCCCTCACTGACACTAGCCGTAGCAATAGCACGTGTGCTTGTTGGAACCAATTGGCTTATTGGTGTGTTTGGCATGGATGGCTGCTCTCTCTGAGCCACTTCAAGTGGTGCCAGAACTTGTATTCCTCACCTGATGACAACAATCAGGACGATAATTGTTTTGATCCTTTTGGTAAAACCCCCCTTTCTGTTGTATTTATTTTTATGGTATGAAGCAGCTGCTGAGGGCCAAGAACAACTACTGCTGATTTGGAATTAACAGTTACTAGTCTTTTCTCCTACTAATTAATAGCCTTTTCCTGATGCCACCAGGGGTGTGATTACCACCACCATCTTCCCAATCCGCCTCCTCTGCAATAATCCAACATCATTTTGAGTGGTGTATTATGTGCATCTAGTACCAATAGTACTCCCAACGCACAAACATGTCTGTATATGTCCACACTCCCTCCCTCATAAGCACATGGTGGGTGTGCCCAATTTATAGTCTCCTACTTGTAACGTTCATGCTCACCCCAAACCAGGACCGGGTAGCGGGGCTGAGGTGGGGATAGTGAAACACCGACCTTAGACCACGAAGCCGGGTCCGGATTGCGTATTCCGTAGTCGTGCGTAGCCAGGTCAGGGGTTGGAGAAGGCAGGGTAATCCGTAGGCAAGCTGGGGTCAAGGCAGGAGGCACCTGAGTGATGGTCGAGGTCACGGCAGGCGGCACAGGAGCAGAGTCGAGGTCACAAGCTGGGGTCCGTACAGAAATATGCTTCAGCGTAGAGGCATCGCCATAAGAATAGTCTCTTGAAGGGGGTTAGTAGCGGAACGTCGTGGACGGTCCTTTAAGCAGGGTATGCGGATCGGCCATCGGGGCTGTGAAGGTATAGCACAGGGGATCCAGCGCTTCAGCACAGAACAGCTCTCTCTAGCCGGATAGGAGCTGTGAGTAGTGGAGGCTTCTGGAAGCAGGAAGAATGCAGACGACCACCGAAACACTGAGGACTTTAGTGTAGATGCTTCAGCGCGTTATAGGCGAAGTCTGCCAGGAGCAGGGAACTTTGGCACAGGGACTGCGGTACAAGAAGGCCAAGCGGGCCCAGCAGCAGTGCTTGTGGTAAGCACAGTTACAGGGAACTAGGATTATGCTCAGCACCTTCCTGGCAGGGGGGGCTGACTCTAAATAGCCTAGACAGGCAATAGGGGCAGAGCTGCACAGGAGGCAGCATCAAGCAGACTGCAGTGATTCTGTCAGGAATCGGCGTTCTCCACGCTCCCCACTCAGAGCACTCCCTCCCCGCAGGGAGCCCCTGGACACACACTACAATCCTGCCTTACCGGCCTCCATGGCTCCCCGCCCCTGCCGCGGGATCACTCCCCTCGGCGATTCCTCTGCTCAGCGCCGGGCGCGCCCACGCCCTCCTACACGCACACCTGCACCGTCCACTGGCTCGGTTCACGCGCATACACGAGTTACGGAGCACGCTCAGTCTGCACACTCTTCTTCCCGTCCCCCGGACCTCAGGCTCCGCCCCCGCACACTGCACAGGCATACTCAGGTTACCAACAAGACTCACCTGGCCTGTTATGCCTGCACCAATCTGCAGTGTCTCCCTGTAGCTCTTCCTGTCCCGCCTCCGTTCCTGATTGGACCTTCCTGCTTTATCTAGTTCCTCTCTGCTCTCAGTCTTTGCTCGACATAGTCTCTGTATGGAAGTACTTCTGGATTCTCTCAGTGTTTTCACAGGTTCTGACGCAGCTCGTACGACTACCCCCTCTGGCTCTCGATCTCGGCACTCCTTGGACAACGCTCACTCTGGTAACCCCTTGAACACGGCTTGGACTACGACCTATCTCCACTCTCTGACTTCGGCAAGGCATCCTTCCCTCTATCTCTACAACCGGTACCGGCAAGTATTGTCTACCTTACTACACCTGGCCTGGCAACGCTTCATACCACACTCCGGACACGCTCCCTTTGCTGCGGGTGCGTGTATTACCACTTCCCCCTTCAGCTCAGGGGACGGGTCTGGTCTGCGGGCAGCACCGGTGTAACAGATTCCAGGAGCAGGTTATTCTGATTGCCAGTTCAGGAAAGGATTTGCTTAGAAGCTCCATAGCCCTGTAAGGCCTCGTCCAGGGTGGTGTTGAGTGGGCGCTCGCGCTGGACACGTTGCGACAATGCATGTGGCCTGCGTGAGCGAGCAAGGAAAATTGATTTTGCTGCTTGCAAGCGCGTCACGTGAGCGGTTCGCCCAATGAGAGCGAACCAGCTCTGTGACGTTGGGGCCGCGCCCCCAGACACGCGCGCACCTAGCCGGTAATTGCCCGGCCGAGCGCCTGTTTTCACCCTGGACGAGGCCTAAGGATGAGCTCCAGTCAAACCCAGGACCGGATTCCATACACTACTTAAGCGATTTAGCAAACGTAATAAAAAATACAGCCCATTAACTTTAGCATTAAGCCAACGTGTTGCAAACTTTTTGTATCGCAGTAAATGTTTTCGCCAAATCGAAATGGGTGAAATTCGCAAAGTTCACTTAAGCGAGTGAAACTTGCCACATCACCAGCATTATCACCTGCACGAAGTTGAAACACATCTTTTCCAATTCCCCATTTTTAAGCCACACCGACCCCCGTGGACACTGAGGGCTTACAAAATCTCCACGTTTATGTTGACCTTCAAGAAAGGGAAACGTAATTCCCTGGGCCTGCCGACCCTTCCGCTGGCCTGCAGAAAATGTCTAGCTTTGCGCTGTGACATATACATCAATGCAATTAATTTTCAGCTCATCCCTTGGAGATGTCCAGACACATTGCAACAAATTGAAATTCCTTGCAGAAATAACGTTTATCAGAGGAAATCTGTCATTAGTTAGTGAGCTTTCATCTGATAGCCTGAGTCTTTTGCTAATTTATTACATTGAGCCATTGTTATTTTTCTACTGTTATAGCTCACCAGTGTGTAAGTTCATAATTTTATTTACTTGTTAACCTTTCCAAAAAAAAATAGTTAAAAAAACATACAGGCCCATATATTTACTAAGCAGCACTCCGACAGGAGATAGGCTACAGAGAAGGTTATGCAACTCAGGTTCCTGGAGGAGTAATATATGGAGGAGCCTTTGGCCGCGTCCGTGCTCACGGAGTGCTCGCGCGCGCGCGCATGCTGCGCGATGAGTTCCATTGGGACAATAGGAATATCTATGCTGCGCGCATGCGTGCACGTGAGCGTCGGCAAAAGCGCTGCGTCGGCAAGAGCGCTGCGTGCGGAGACACTTTTTTATTGTCTTCACGGCGCGATGGCCGGGTCACGTGAGCGGTTCGTCGAATGAGGGTAAACCAGCTCTGTGATGTCATGGGTACGCCCCTCCCCAAAAAAAACCGCTCCGAATCAAGCCTAGCTAGAGTCCAGGAATCGCCTCTGCTGCAAGCAAGTGCAACGTCGCAGCGCTCCGTCTCGCACTCGCTAGCTGGAAGCATGGACGTGGCCTCACTGTATATATTGTAGATATGTTCCTCAGCATATAGAAGTGAAGTAGGATCTGTCACCGTTTATTGTGTTGTAGTAAAGTCAATTGTCAGGACCCAGGACCACTGACAGATTTCCTGGGGCCTAACACTAGAGTTTCGACCGGGGCCCCACCACGTGTAGGCGGCCTTGCAAGCACCCACCCCCCCCATTCACACTAGGGTTGCCAGGTGGCTTCTCCAAAAATACTGGACTCAATGGTGAAAGGTGCGTCAGGTCACTATGTCCAGGGAGATAATACCGGACACATACATGTCCAGTATTACAGTACCTTTGATATTTTACTGGACAGAGTATCCAAATACAGGACAGTCCAGTTCAATACCGGACACATAGCAACCCTAGTGCACACACACTCCATCTGTCTCCTACACATTTTGCGAAAGCTTGTGTCTTCATCGCTACCGCTTTTAATTTTATTTATCCGTAGCCTTAAAATACATGAAACTACACCAGTATATATAGTAGCAGCTGGAATAACTTGACTTAATTCCGGGAATCTGTATACAGATGTAATTGAAAGAATAAAACACAATCGCCACGAATCTCAAAAGCAGAGTTTCCATTAAATAAATGGGTATTACTGCCAGGACTTAATAGACATTTGCTACCAGAAATTTTATTGCTTACTGTTTATTAGGTTTAAACAAATTAACTTCCATCCGACATATCACTTTATATCACACTCAAAGGCGAAGGAAACGTATTGTACGCATATGTCTATATATTCATTTCTTTTTTAAAGCAAATTTTCACTGCAATTAATGTGTGTGTATTCATTGTTTGTCTCACACTCCATTTAAGTGGGTTCAGCTAAAGTGCATTCACTTCTGGGAATACAAAACTACCAGATGTTTTCTGCAGTAATAATATTAACCTGAAGTGAGCAGCCTATAAGGTGGCAAGGCGTTGCGCCAGACAATCTTTGCTGCGGGTAGGACCTGTAACCCGTTGAAATTACTGTTCCTGGAATGAAACGGTTAAAAGGAGCAGATGCTCCCCCCCATTTGTTTTACCCTAGATGGGAAGCAGGGGGTCTTTGGAGCTGAACCGTGTTAATTTCAGCTCCAGGGACCCCCTGCTCCCGGAGTTACTTACCTCTGTGAGGGGTGCTGGTAGCTCCTCTGCAGGTTTAAATATCCCTGTCACACAGGCCAATAGGAAGCTGCCAGGGATGATGTCATGGCTTCCTATTGGCCGGCGTGACGCTGGAGTTTTAAAGCCGCCATTTTGATAGCCCCACACAGTTCAACCGGAGCTGCTACCGGCACCCCCTATGGAGGTAAGTATCTCGGGAAGCAGGGTGTCCCCAGAGCTAAAATGAATGCTGTTCCGCAACGGAGATTCCCTGCTTCAATCCTATAACTCTAAAGAAAAGGAAGCAGGATTGCTGCTTTAAATAATATTCTCTTTTCCTATCATTTGACGCCGGTGACGTCACATCACATGACCCCGTAGTGTCATTTGATGCCACGTTGCCATGGAGATGCGTCTGAATCCCGGCATTTAATTTAAATGCCTTGGGGAGGAGCGCAGGACCTCTGCAACTGCCCGTGCCCCCCCCCCCAGACAAATCTCCCGCCCCCCAGTTTGCGCACCGGTGCCATACAGCCTAATCATAGCACAACTCAATTTGGTGGAGTGTCAGCTTTTATACCCGGGGAAAGGGCTTGTAACCCCACCTCATAACAGGGCAGGTCTAGGTGCTGACACCATATACATGTGACCCAGTCAGTACCCTCCCCAGGTATGACACTCCAACTGCCGGTTTAGGCCTGCCCCTGGATAAGGCAACATAGTACCCATCCCCCCCACCCCCCCACACACACATATCTCTCCCCTCTCCCACTGTTCTGGCCTAAGCACACCCTGATGGATGAGTAGGGACAGGCAGCTTAACTCAATCCCATATATCAAGCAAGGGAACCTTCTTACTTGCTGAAGTGTTTATTTGGGGCAACAGCATACAAATAAAAAGAGGGGAGGGGAGCTATGAGGGAACACTGGGACATGAGAGCAATGGAGGGGAGGGGCAGCTATGAGGGAAGTGGGATAAATGCAGGATATAGGGATAGGTACAAATCAGTAACTTTACCTGGATAGGAGAGATGACTGCTCAGGATGGCTGCTGGTACTAAGAGACAGCATGCTGGTCTGGGGGCTGATGGGAAATGATCTGGGATATTACCCCCTGGCAAGGGGAGGGGTAGCAGTCCATCCTGGTAAAAGGCAGGGGGGTTGCCAAGGGCAACTGTCTGAAGCCAAGAAACCCACAAGGGGTCGCAACAGCGAGCCTGAGGAGTGCTGGCAGCCTGAAGACAGAGAAAAACACAATCCTGTTCCAGGACACCCACCCACCTCTCTCTCCCACTCACCCACCCTCTGTCAGTGGCCTTGCGAGACCCCCCCCCCCCTCTGTGCGGGGGTGGGGGTAATGTGTGGGACCGCCCTAAATTTAGTGGTTGTTCCTTCTTTATGAGGAAGGCAGGTCACACGACTGGGAGCCTGAGATTGGGGCCTACCCATGTGCTCTTCCCTGTGGGGTGGAGTGTGAACCAATACCTCTGCCTCCGCTATGGAGGTGGGGAAGAGCTAGGATGGCTGTGGGTGCCCTTGGCCTGTAGTGGCGGTCCAGGGACCATCTCCAGTGAGAGCTGATCTAAAGAGACTGTATCTGGCAGAAGACTGCTGAGTAGCTGTTGTGTTACTACAAAGTGTGTAGTAATAAACCGTTCCTGTTTGCAATATACCTCCGGCCTGGTGTGTGATCTAACTTGAGGTACAATTTCTACCATGGGAGATCGCCTCCATATCCCTGGAGCCTACGGCAGATGGAGGCGCTGCACTGCTAAGTATTATGTGGGGTATGGACCCCAGAAGCCTGTTCCTGTGTCCCAAAGTCATTGCGGACGACTCAGCCCTCTTGTTACCAGCAGATATGCACCGCATACACCCAGTAATGGCACCTATCTGCCATTGGGAGGGGGGGGGGACACCTTTACATATACATAATCCCACAGAGTGAAAGTTTAGGATTTAAAAGACTGGATTGTACCATTACGACCACTGTGTTGCAGGACAATTTTAAACATCAGCTTTTCTCCAGGAACGTGCAGTATTCTAAGACCACTGCAGCTCAGCACTGATACAGTTCAGCACCTTATAAATGAACCTCAGTGCCTGAAAATTATACTCTAATCAAATGCTGTTATTTACTAAATGTGTCTGCAAATCTCATAAGTAATCAAAAGTACATTAGACGTTGTATTGTGTTAACTCTCCACATAACTAGTTAACTGTAACCGCTAATATAATGACATCCCGTGAAGCCTGTCAAATAGAATTCCTCCAGAATCGTGAAGTCAGATCTACTCTTTTATATTTTTCTAAACCAGTGAGAAGTGCGATTTCAGTGTAATATTCAAATAAAAAGCTGTGTAAAAGATAATATGTATAATCAATCACAGATCCCACTTCTTGTACTGCAGGATGCACTTACAATGTCAGCCAAGCAAAGAGGCTGATAACATATTCTTCCAAACTGAAGAAATATACAGTATGTTAATAAAAAAGAAAAAAGAGAATACTTTCAAAATAGGTCAAAAGACCTAAAAGATTCAATAATCCGAGAAGGTGTATTTCCCGTGCTGGAGAAAAGGGAAGGTGCCTTCATGGTAATCCACAATGTTAAAGAATGTATAATATAACACAGGGGTGACCAACTCCAGTCCTCAAGGGCCACCAACAGGTCTGTGTACATCTGTGTTGCCCCAAAGGCAGACGCCTGATGGTGCTCCCCAAGAACTGCTCCCTCTGCAAAGGGCCAGTGTGCTAAGGGTTAACATGTGCTTGTACTTTGTGGAACGTCAACCCCACCCACTGGAATGTTAATGAGCCAAGAGGACACAAAGACCTGTTTGTACATTTCAACTGCATTGAATCACAACCACCCCAGTGTACATCTGCGTTGCCCCAAAGGCGGACAGCCTCTGGGGCAGCCAAAGGGTGTGAGCCGTTTGCTGTTGTTCGCCGATGTTAAAGCTGCTCTATTTCAATCTGAAACTCCCAAGCCCTTTATCCCTTGTACCCAATTTTCCAACTCGTATCTGTCATTGAAATGTCTGTGAATTGCTTATAACCCTGTTCTTTTAATGTCACCATGTATTTTCTATAACTCTGTGCCCAGGACATACTTGAAAACGAGAGGTAACTCTCAATGTATTACTTCCTGGTAATACATTTTTATAAAAAAGTTTTCAGGATCTCCCTGCTTAAGCACAGGTGGCTCAATCAGTGGCTCAGTCTTGGACTGAGCCATTTACAGTATTCATTACCCGGTCCATAAGATGAAGTCAGAACATTAACAAGTGAATGTAACACCCATGGGTGTTAAGAGTGGGCACCTGTAAGAGATGTGTGCAGAGGTACGCAATGGAGACAGTTTAAAGTGAAACTTAAATTAGGCGTTATTGCGCCTGTCCCTTTAACACAACAAAAACATTCAAATTAAGCAAAAGAAAACCTACTCCACTTTGGAGAATATCTACACATGTAGTCCAGCCATCTCTAACTGGATGGTTAGCTAAGCTAATTACCAGCCCAAATATATATACAGATATATAACAGTCCAATAAGAAAGTCTTATCTGTTTCTTGTAGCTGTAGGGGAAGGCCTCTCTGCTCTCCTGGGTCAGCACCCTTGTGTGCTAAGGCAATGTCTGTCTGGGTATAGAGGTCTGTTCCCCTTGTCTTGCTATCAGCATACAGCCCAGTCCTTCTGCAGCTCAAGACATCTGTTTTTCCTTGGTTCAGCCCCCAATTCTGAGACTAAGGAATCCGTCCTGTCTCAGAACAGGCTATTTCTGAGAGAGCTCTAATCAGCCAGGTGGAGTTGGTTAATTGCTGGTATGCAATTAACCAGCACACTGCTGGATTAGAGGCAAGTTTCTTTAACAGGGATAAGTCCCTGTTACAGCACCCATGGAAGAAATGTATCCGAAGTGATAGCGGTATGGATGAAATGAAGTACAACTATGAAATTCTTATTGAAACTGTGACTGCAATGTTCCCTACACTGAGAACATGAATAAAGATTGCAGTTGTATTATAAACACTCCTGGCGCCCAACTTTTCCATCGCCCAGCTGACCACATCCATCACCCTGAGACAAGGTAACATCCATGCTGATGTTCAATACACAACTATGTATCAATGTAACCTCTCCAGGGAACCTGGCAGGGCGGGATACTCCAATGAGGAAGCAGACATTGTATTTTTATTTATCAACCAACACATAACTAGTATCAGTGACAGTGTAAAAACAAAGCTAAAATATGTATATATAGTGACTCGTCATGTCCAATGTCCAAACTAATCAAGACCCCAAACTTGCTATAATGTCTCTACAGAACCGCATTGAGCTTTCACAAGCTAATCAGAACATATTTGGCAGAGAGGTACATTACCACTCACCAAATGTATACTTACCGCACCCATCAGTATATAGAAGCCCTATACTTGTGCAGCACATCTCTTCAATGACGGAAGGGTTTCTTTTGTACTGTAAGTACCGCTGGCTTGCTGGCACGTGATGACTATTTGTCCAAGTGGAGTGTAAATCTCTGACTTATCCTCCTCTTTCGCGTTATCTTATTTTCAGAGGTGCTTTGCGATATATATCTTATCTCTTTGATATCACCGCATTAAGCTTTCATGTCTGGCGGTTTGTACTTGGTCTTGATTGTATAGGACTTAACTGTGCCGTTACCCAAGTCAGAACATCGTAAAGCAGCACATTGATATTAAAACAGCCCTTCCTTCGTCTTATAAGGATTATTCAGAAATTTTGTAACGTAAGACATGCCAACATGAAACTGCCCAAATTCACAACGTAGGAGACAGCTAGAAAACACAGCCAGGCAACATTCAGTGCATTATTTATAAGAGATATTTGCAGGCAGAATTTACGTGTCCTCTTCAACGGCAAAATGCATTTTGATTTCAATAAAGCTGCAGTCAGTATAAATAAAGCAGCAAATATACTTTTTTGGCCATTGTTTTCGCAAGTGGCTGAGTGAGTTGAACTATAACTGGACATTCCATCCATATTGCTTGCTGTGTGATTTGTCAGCCCCACCCTCTGGAATGTTTCCTGCCCTGGACAGAGGACTTTCAGAGTACAGCTGAATTAATTGAGAACCCCTTCAGCCTGCATCTGCGTCGCCCCAAAGGCGGACAGCCAAAGGGTGTCAGCTGATTGCTGCCATTCGCTGATGTTTGTCAATGTTACAGCTGCTCTGTTACAATCTGAAACTCACCAACTTTCTCATCCCCTGTACCCTATGTTTCAACTTACCATTCCTTATAAATTGTAAGCTCTATGGGGCAGAGCCTCTTCTAACACAGCACATTGCAGGCCTGTCCTTCCTCTTCTAACACAGCACATTGCAGGACTATTGAAAATGTGCCCTTGTATTCTCCAACGTCTTAGCGTGAAAATACACCAGCTGCCCGACTCGGGATGACTTCAACCTCCGGAGGATTTAGCCACTCTTATAGCGCTGATGATCTGGGAAAACAAAATGGTGGACGAGCTCGGAGGAAAGCAGTAATTGAGTCAGACAGTGAAGCTTTGTCAAAAACTGTTCTCCTGTTTATTGAAGGGTTATACGCCAGTTATATAGCAAACTTGAGCATAGAAAAAAACATACATATGAGAACATACTTCCCCTTTTAATTTACAATGTCTATCTCAGCAAAATAACAGTTAGACATCATAGACAGTTATATGTCTGGGAAGGGGCCTTAATACCGAACTGGAGGCAGTTAAAGGAAATGTCAGTATGTTGTGTAATGCATTCTTGTGATAACTTATGCCAATATGCTGAAACAAGTTCCTGTTTTCTACAGGCAAAATAAGTCTGAACAAATACAGTTCAGCTAGCGATAAGTAGGTGATAGGTCAGGTCATTTCTCGACCTGCCTGGACAGCCACAATTACGTATGGCATATAGCTGTGGTTAGTTCATGAGACTTAAACGTAGTAAAGAATAGTTATAGAAAAAATGGTTATCCAGCAATCAAAATGGAGTCCCCCTATATGCACATTTACAATCCCCCCTTGTCATCACAAAATGACAATTAACCTCTAGGATATGGGGGTCTCGTATTGGATTGAATGTTATCATAATCCATCAAAGGAATCTGGACTTAGTGGCAGGAGGTCCAGAGAGCCATGTATATATTGGGGAAACTGTGAATGGGGCAATTAACGTCAGTGATGCGATGTGTGATCAATTGACTTACCAAAAGGCATAATCATTTTACATAAAGATAAGCACATTAATTTGCAACATGAAATAATAACAACTAATACTACAAATATGCAAACGATAAATTCAGTCCCATACAATTCTCTTTCCTCATTTTGTCATGGGGTCCATAACCTAACAACTACTATATTGTTTTTGATATTGTCGATATACTTTGTCGTACGAAATAGTGGTGCAGGTTTTGGGGGTCCGAAGAAAATAAATATATATATATATATATGTGGCCACAGGAGTTCTTGTTTGTAGAGAGATATATATCGGTTGGCTGGTATGATATCTTTCTGTTTACCGGGTTGACTATTACAACAAAAACTATACCAATTCTAAATACTATTCACACTGCTCTTCTGTAACTACTAGCACCTTATGGCGGTAAAAATTTGTGAAAAATTGGTGGGGGCTAATTTTCTACCGGGGCGATTGCACAAATATCCATCTTGCACGCATCTTTCATACTGCATTTATTCAGAATGGCAAAACAGAAAATGGCTGCTATGGTAAAAAATGGCTGACTTATGATCCTTTCCTTGTGGCGGACACACGCCTCTGGGTGACCTCCCACTTTCCTCATAGCCTCATATCCAATCTTCTTAGTCCCCTCTTATTCTTTAGAGACAGTCTATTTAAAGAACAGTAACCATTGCATAGTCCTGCGGACCAGGAGATTGTCCAATTGTGCCTTGTCATTCTTTCGGCCATTATATCGGCACAGTTGATTTCTTCTCGGTCTCTTCTTCTGGGGGACTGCTGACATCACCGAAAAGAGGCATAGCGTCAGGTGGGGGTGCAACGCACTTCGGATCAAAGTTTACTGCATATGACACATACGAGAGTGATGAGTAGGACAGACACACACACAAAAGCATCCAATAGCTCGCTTCCAGAGAACTAATCCAACCACCAGTCCCAAAAATCCCATCCGTCATCTCTACCTTAAACACTGGACTATTTTCCCCAAAACAGACCTGTTCTAGTTGTAGGGTAATATTCTATCTGTCCCCTATCACAGAGTCAATAACTTCCCTAGGGCAAACTCTTATTTCTACACCCGTAACCAATTTCTTATAGATGGTTCTACAAATGTCTTATTTCATATGTCTTTTTCTCAAGGGATTAAATATAACACTATTTTCCCGGGGTGCAACCTATTGAATATAGATAGTCTATTGGGTTATATTATACATAAAAATATGGGCTTTGTTTACTAGGATTCCATTGTGTGACAAAAGGTGTGCATATATGCTATACACAAATCATAAAAACAAAATAACAATTACTAACAAAATATACTGTTCCTACCCTATGTCTTTGTGTGCACACTATTTACACAAACCTAATAGACTATACATTTATAATTAAAAAAAAAAACTGTAAAGAAAACAGATTATTAAAAAGTTCAAAGTTCATGTGTTGAGGCCTGGAATTTTGGCTGTGTCTCTAGGCTTTCCACTTGGTACGGTGCAGATTGAAGCAACTTGTGGTGGTGCTGGGGATAAGTTTCATATGCGTAACGTGGATCCAAAAGGAGACTACTGCACTTATTTGCTGTATTGGTGATAGTAGTAGTACTTTTAATAGTAGTAGTAGCGTTTTTCATCTGGGATGAAGAACGTCTTGCATAGGAAAGCTTGACCTTAACCCTCTCTCGTAGGTGCACTTTCAACTTTACATGTGCCTAGGAGACTCAAAAATATATCAGTTGCAAACAATACTACTAATGTTTACTAAACAGTCACTGTGGTCCTGACTTTGCTACAATCTAAATTCAGCTATTTGGCCAAAACAAAAGAAAAAAATGACTAAAATAATTCTGTATAGAACTCCAAACTAATTACTGTATGAATTTCTTGAAAAGTGCTGAGCACACTGCCAACCTTAAAAGGCACTCGCATTATCTAAAAATAAATAAATAATTAATCTAGATTCGTTCATCCCGGGCACTACCATCTAACTTTGGGCATAGACAGCTATATGATAAACAGAAATAATACCCCTCCTTTGTTAATAATTTTATTATGAACAATATTACAGAAAGGATAACAGCATTCAAAAATTCTTTGATAAAGGTCCACGGACCGAAATGCATCAGAGGACCTGTCGCACGATGTCTGATTAAAGTCTACTTTTAACTCAACCCTGCTCTCTCTCTATTGCTGTGCTGCTGTCAACGTCCCGTGGGGGAAGATTTCTCGATTATAACACTGCAGGCACGCCGGGCTGGTGCTAGCCTACACGCTGATTCCACGTCTCTCTCGCTATCCTGCTGCGACGCCTGAGCGCCGGTACGTGACCGCCCCCTGCGACCAGCTTGGTGCAGGAGGGTTGGCGGCGGATGCATCCACGCTCTTACGGATGCCAGGACCCATCACTTCGGGGTACGCTGAAGGCACAGAGGAGCATCATTATTTCACTTACATACACACACTCATCAACCGTGATGAGTTCTTTCTATCTCGGCGTTTTTTGGAGCTCTTTCTGAGCCAGCCGCTGGGAGAGACATAGGGTCATATATTCAACTGTTTCTATACAGCCTTGTGGTAGGATTCATTATGACTATATCTCTAAGGCTACAGCACCACCCGCAACTTTCTATGAGCACCTATGGGTTAAGAATTTTCTTCACCTGTGTATACCAGCATCAAAACATAACTAACTTGTTGTTTGATCTGTAGCTAAACTAACTTGAATCCTTGGGTATAAAATTTGCATAAAAAACACTGAAAACACTACTGAATATAAATATAAGCAACTATTGTCTTCTGACAGAACATCTGTATATAAGAAATTATAGACACAGATTTAAAAAAAAATTTTTTTTTTTTTTTTTCCTCGGATTGGAACAAGCTTGGAAAATAGCTTTCTGGGCATCATGCCAAAACCTTGGAACAAAACAGGTAAGAAAAAAAAATGTTAATTAAATTACAATATAATTGGACATCTAAAAATGCAGTCACTCACACGGGCTGGATAACAGAATAAAATGTGGACACACAAAAGAAACAAAAATATAACAACAAAATACCAAGACCAAGGCAGTGCAAAACTGTTTGATCCTGCTCGCAAACTATATTCATAAAACAGTTAAACCCTAATTTGTAGTACAGAGCTTCGGTAAACTTTCGTGTCTCAAATGTATCTCCGCACTTTTTCAATGGAAGAAGGGGGGACTGTTGGGCTGCTATTCTGATTCTCTTTCCCTCTCTCTCTTTGACATGGAAATAGAGAAGTGGAAAAGGATGTCTTTCTGGTTTATTTAGAAATCATCGTCTGGCCAGAACGAATAAATCCTCAAAATATACCAGTGACCTGCTGATTATAATTTTTTTTTCTTTTTTTCTGACATTGCCTATCTTTTGTGTCCTTTTCTATAAACCAGTCAAATCTCCTTCCCATTATTGATTAGTTTGTGTTGTAGTGCGGGTGTTCTTACCTTAAAAATTTAAACTTAACATGAGCAATTAATTAGTCTTATTTCAGAAACACTTGCAAGTACCTAGATAAAATGTATATATACAATAAACGACATTCATATATTCAATGCACATAAAACTTTCACATAGTTAGGATTCAGTCAGATAACAAGACACACAGGGATTACTCAATCAACCTTTTTTACAATATTTATAAAATTAATAAAAACATTCTGGGGAAAATAATTAATTTCCTACCTTGAATTTACACACAAAACATATTTTCACTAAGATTTACAATACTTGAGAATCTCAATACCGGCGGGAAAGACCCGTCTGAATTTAGACAAAAATATTCTACTAAAAAATTATCTGGTTCCCTTCTTAGGGGTGGTTGCAATTACTGGAAAAAATATTGTCTCTTTACAATATAGCACTTACTGTCCTTTATTCCATTGCTTCTTAAGCTTCTTGCTCTTTTTTTTTTTTTTTTTACAGTTATGTTAAATATAAATACAGCAGTTTGGGTATAACACACTTTTTTTTTTTTTTTTTCCTATTGTATATTTTTTAGCGTTGTTTTGACCCGACCTGCATTAAAACTGTGCCAACAGTGTCAGATCTGATTTTGATTATCCTGTGACTTTCCCTGTCCCATGAACGGTCCTGACAGGGTTGGTAATTTCACTGCCTAGGAGTCAGTCTCTCCCCAAATCGTACCGATCTGCCTGGCAGGCTATCAATAGGGAGTGGTCTAGGGAAGGCCTAGCTTGTTAGGGTATCCAATGAAGCACATGACAGAACTTCTTTACGGAGACGCCCTCAGGGCCTGGATTGAACCTAGGAAAGGTATAGGGATCAGGTTTTTTTTTTAGACAGGGACATGGTGGTAAATTGGGGCTACCTTGGAAATGGTAATTGTCCGATGCCAAGGGAGCAGGGGGCAAATATGCATTTTGAGCGTTTATATATATATAAAAAAAACATTCAGTTTGACAGCACTAAAAGATGCAATTTTGACACAGGGCTGCAGCGTATTCCTTATCAGTTTTAAAAATGCTAAACTCAACACCTCTGCCTCAGCACAATCCTGGGTTGTCGCTACACAAATGATTTATGATCGCGTTTTTTTTTTTCTCTTTTTTTGCAGTGCGAATCACCATCGTTCCTCTAGTTAGTATGTTTTAGGTTATGAACAAGGCTGCCGGTGGAAGATTTAGGATTCGAGTTGTTAACTAGGACAGGTTTGGCATTAATATGGCGGAAGTGTTGGAGTTATGTTACAGACTAGATGTAATCCAGGTCATTCTTTTAAATTCTCAGCTAGTGTTCCCTTCAGAAGCACAAAAATCCTTAAATCTATGATTGTGGCTCCTGCAGATGGACCAGACGTCACAGGAACCTGTGAAGCATGGTTTCTTGTACAGTTTCCTTAACGGATATTGGTTACGGGTATGTATATCGGAATGAGACGAATCTGAAGAGTATCGTCTTCCATTCACTTCTCCATGGAGACAGGGGGTGAAACGAGGAGATGAAACTTTTGTGGAGCTTACGCATTGGGACGCTTTCTGTTTGGGCTTTATTTACAGGACGACTTATGATGATGTCAGATTCCGAAGGTGATGCACCTCTGATGATGCTCGTCTCTCAACTCCACATAGGGTTTAGAGAGGGCTGTGGGCAAATGCCATGACTCTCTCCATGCCGTACGGAGCAGGAGGTTTGGGGGTGAGACTTGAGCATAGTGTGATAACGATGCCAACATGTTAGGATCAACTTTGGAAAAAATAGTGCACAGGTGTGATAGGACTATAAGGGGGTAGGTGGTACTGTTTGTAACATACCAGAAGGCGCGGTGTTGGGGGGTAAAATATCTGGGGTAAAAAAACTCCGGTGGGGGACATTAGGGGCTTGGAAAATACATCATGTGAGATATATTAGGGCGGGGGTGGCCAAAATTGGGCTCCTCAAATTTGGGTTCTTATTTTGTTAGCCTGCATCAATGTTGAGGGCAACTTTTTACCCAAATGCGGCCAACCATAATGCCATATAATGCAGTCTCACTCGGGATCAGGCTGAAACCATAGCCATCAGGAGCTCCACCCAAACATAACCTTTTATCATTGTCATATGATATGCCGGCAAAAACTACCGTCCATCATTTAGACAATCAATACACACGTGATTAAAATAACCAAAATCCAAAAGCAAAGCACTGCACGTAAAATATATGAGCACACAACGTAATATCATCACTTATATGATTTAGCACCTTTATACTTAGCACTTATATATCTTACGCACCTGATCTACTTAGCACTTATAATCTTACGCACTGAATTATTAGCACTATATACGTATGCACTTATCATACCTTTATGCACTTTAATCAGAAAAAAAAAGGAAAAAATCCACCTTAAAAATCCCTTACAATCCTCCTCCCCCCTTCAAAAAAAATACACTTTTCCCCACAGAACACTTTTAAGAGTTTTTCAAGCAAGATGACCCAACTATATCGCTTGTTCCCTATCTCTCAACAGGACTATAACCCTGTGTATATACTTCTGTCAAGGATCATGTACTCTGACTCACTTGAGTCTTTACTCAAGTGTTTCTATGGTTTTTCCTTAACCTAATATCCGGTGCAGCGGAAATCTAAAAACCTTCTAAACTTTAAAAACCTTATGGGCCCTTTGGGCTAGGAGACCCAGACGGGATAATATACAGATAAATATAATTTGTAATGCTTACCCGAATGTGGCTTCGACCAACTTCTGACACCATGCAAATGTGCCCTGTATTCTCCAACGTCTTAGCGTGAAAATACACCAGCTGGCCCGACTCGGGTATGACTTCAACCCTCCGGAGGATTAGCACACTCTTATAGCGCTGATGATCTGGAAACAAAATGGTGGACACGAGGCTCGGAGGAAAGCAGTAAAGTAATGAGTCAGGACAAGTGAAGCTTTGTCAAAACTGTTCTCCTGTTATGAAGGTTTTATACAGCAGTTTATATATCAAACTTGAGAATAGAAAAAAAACACACATATGAGAAACATACTTCCCTTTTAATTTACAGTCGTTATCTCACCAACTAACAGTTTAGACATCATAGACAGTTATAGTCTGGGAGGCAGGGGCTTAATACCGAAACTTGGAGGCAAGTTGTTAAAGAATGTCCGTATGTTGTGTAATGCATTCTTGTTTAACTTATGCCCAATATGCTGAAGACAAGTTCCCATTGTGTCCTACAGGGCAAAATAAGTCGAACAAATAAAGTTCAGACTGCGATATAACGTAGGTGTAGTCAGGTCATTTTCTCGACCTGCCCTGGACAGCACAATTACGTATGGCATATAGCAGCCATGTGGTTAGTTCCTGAGGACTTAAGACGTTAGTAAGAATAGTTATAGAAAATGGTTTATCCAGCAATCAAATGGAGTCCCCCTTTATGCACCATTACAATATCTACCTCTCTAAACACAACACATTGAAGGCCTCATCCTCCTCTCTTAACCGACCACATTGAGGCCGGTCTTCCTCTTCTAAAAAAGCACATGCAGGACTATCCTACCCCTTCTAACACAGCACATTGCAGGCCTTAATCCGACCTGATTCTACAAAACACATTGCAGGCATCCTTCATCTTCTTAAAACAGCACATTGCAGGCCATCCTACCTCTCCTAAACCAGGCCATTGCAGGATATCCTACCTCTTCTAACACAGCAAATTGCAAGTCTATCCTACCTCGTTTACAACACATTGGCAGGCCTTATCCTACCACAGCACATTGAGGCCTATCCTACCTCTCCTAACACAGCACATTGGCAGCCTGTCCACCTCTTCAACACAGCACATGCAGGGCTATCCACATATCCTAATTACAGCACATTGCAGGCCTATCCTACCTCTCCAACACAGACATTGAAGGCCTATCCTACCTCTCTCCTAACACAGCACATTTGCAGTCTATCCTACCTCTCCTAACACAGAAAATTGCAGGACTATCCATACCTCTCCTAACACAGACCACATTGCAGGAATACCATACATCTTCGAACACCATTTTTTTAAAGGGTCTGTAACTGTTTTTTACATATGCCCATAATAATATATTATTCCTTAAATGTCCATGAATGTACGAAATTGAATGTTACTGTATTGCCACTGTTACCTTTAATGCAACCATGTTTGTTATAAAATCTTTTTTTTTTTTTTTGTGCCAGGACATACTTGAAAAAGAGAGGTATCTCTCAATGTATTACTTCATGCTCTAAAACATTTCAAAACAATAAGCTTCTATAGATTGGAGATGTACAAACTCCCTGTGCCCATGGTTCAAATAGAATATAAGAGTGTGATAGAGCACTAACAACTTGAAGTCACGAGTTATAATATAACTTTATTTCATTATAGCGCTTCCCCAATGGGGCATCAAAAGCACATCCCAGTTTACAGTTACAGCGACAACAGTAGTACCAGCACATAGGAATTTACAGACCGTCCCTGCCCGGAGACTTACCAATATATGTTTTGTTCCTGAGGCACAGGGAGATCAGTGACTCCAAGGTCACAAGGAGCTGACAGCGGGTTATGCTCTCTATGCTTAGATTGTAAGATCTCAAATGTCAAATGGTTCCCCTTGTTATGCCGTAGCACTTATCATTTTCCTTGGTTACAGCATCTTATGTGCTCAATCAAATCTTCCATTCATGGGATTACCTACAATAATACATTAAATAAAATGTGAAATATGTCAAAGGGCCCCTCCTGACTGTAAGCAGCACTTCCTCATCATATTTGGAACTTCTGAATACAGGTGCTGGAGTCTATGGGTGACATTTGTAGTGAGAAGCATTTGTAAGGAGTCTGTTCCCTGAATGCAGCCAATCCCTTTCTTCACATAAAGACACTTCTTTTATGTGGCATGAGCATGAGCACCCAAATTAACATCACATAATCCCACTATAACAATTCCTTTTTGGCAGGGTTTGTGATTGCAGAGATTTATTGCAATTAAATCTTTCAAGGTCGAAAAAAAATTACCGCGCCTGCGTGGGCAACCCAGTCCTCAAGAGCCATAAACAGTCAGCTTCAGACAACGTGTTACTCAATCAGTGGCTGTGACTGAGCCACTGATTGAGCCACTGTGCTGCAAGCAGGGATATCTGACCTGACCTTTGGTGGCCTTGAGGGACTGGGATTAGACCCACCCCATCCTAAAGAAGAGAGACTATACCCTGTTTTATAATTTGTACAGTACTGCATTTGGATCCCATATGCTAAGAGTGCAGAACGTACCAGCGATAATGCACTTAAGTGCAACAAAGAAAATCAGATGGAACTACCGTTATTCCGAGACTATTCGCACACCTGAATATAAGCCGCACCCACTGAATTTTAAAAAAATTATTATTTTGACATAAAATAAGCCGCACACGTCTGATAAGCCGCAGGTGCAACTCCCCATGCACCCACATCAACACCCCCTGCAACCTCACAACAACTACTGAACCTCACATCAAGCCCCAGCACTCACATCAACCCCCCCCCTGCACCTCACATCCACTCTCCCCCTGCCACCCCATACCCATACTCCTCACTATCCCCTGACACTCCAATCACGTCTCCCCACGCACCTCACATCACTTCTGCACCTCTTAACCCCCCAGCACCTCACATTGACCCCCCAGCACCTCACATAACCCAGCCACATCACATCAACCTCCCCTGCACCACACATCAACCCCCCATGCACCACACATTCAAGCCCCCAGCACCTCACATCAACCCCCCCTGACCACCCACACCTCCAACCCCCCCTGCACCACACATCAAGGCCCCCCAGCACCTCACATTAACTACCAGCACAATCACATCAACCCCCCTGCACCTCACATTAACCAAGTAAATACCCTCTGCCGTCCAATCTAGCAAGCAGCGCAGGAAGTGCCTCAAGCTAGAGCGCGCGATGCTAGCTATGCGAGGGGGAGAGGCGTGCTCGTGGGGATGGTGACAACGGGCTCGCGGGGGGGCGCGGAGAGTGGATCGGGAGGGAGAGGGGAGAGCAGAGAAAGCCCACCGCGGGACGCACAGTGACGTAAAGGCGGGCCGCGGTTGTGCAGGCCTGGTTAATGACAAGCTATGCCGCCAAAAAACGAGACTTCAAGAAGGTGTTTTTTGAGGAAAAAAAATTGGAAAGGGGGAAGAAAAATCCATATTTAGCCGCGTCATGTAAGCCGCGAGTTCAAAGCATGGCGGAAAAGTGCTGGCTTAAAGTCCGGAAGTATCGGTATAATCACTGCATTTGTGTTTTAGATAAATCTGCCACCCTAACTCCACTGCTGTTGTCTTGGTTAACAGTTATTATGATATGTGCCTCAGCGACAGGCAAACTTGTGCGGAATCTGTGAGTGTATCATAGATGATGTTATATACTCCTGCAGTGTCGCAAAGATTTCCCTCAATATGACCACAAGTTAATAAAGAGCTCGCTGCGCCGCCAGTCTACAGAAAGGATGGCTATGACTCTCTAGTATTTGGGACACACTTTTAAAATTGAATCAAACTCTGGGGCCAGGGATCAGTATTTTAGGTGAGGCATTGAGCGCTGTAAATTAAATATAATTGTGTATATCGGGCTCCGACATCGTTTTAAGTGCACACCATGGTAGACGACATTGCGGTGGTAATTAATGCATGGTTATATGGGTTAAGTAATGCAGTTGATTATTACTTTGTACTATGCGGATACATACATTCATAGCATATTCTAAAACGGTCTCATCTAATTTCAGCACTTTGTACATAATCTAGAAAAAATGGTTCCAAGAGCGCGGGTACCATGGAAGGACTTTCAAATTTGGATGCCCTGCTCTTCAGACCTTACTTATCCCTTCTTCGCTTAAACGCACATACTCGCCTTCCTTTAACACACACTCCACACTATCACCAAACGAAGAGGGGGGGGGCGAGCACGGGAGAAGTGTCCCGGGCCCGGTGGCTGTGTTGTCGGCGGTCGGTGATAGGAAGTTGGGCCAACTTATGTTATCCAGCGTTTGGCCTCCTGGTTGCTGCAGCCAGGCCCGCGTTAACCCAGCTAATGCCCGCCTCTTCCCAATGTAAAAATGACAGTTATAGTAATTATAGTCTTCTTATATAGCGTTGACAGTTGCAGGAACTGACCTGGAATTTTTAAGCGTGATTGCCCATAGAGCTAACAATCTAATTTGGGTGCCGTGAAGCACAGGGGGGATTAAAGTGACTTATTACAAGTACACAAGGATGGTGGACAGATATTTCGACCAGGTTTATCCCAATGTTAGAGACGTGATTACCACTGGCTGCTTATTTAGTTACTTAAACGAACTTAGCATTCGTTACCATTGTTCTGTGAAGGGGACAGTTAGTTTGTTTACTGTTAAAGTGGGCTTAGCCTAGACTGCAGGTTATTTCTAACTTAGGTCTAACATTACGATACTGTTTAAGGTGAAATTGGAATATAAATTCAGGATTTTTTTCCCTGAAGCTAAGTCACAAGATATATTCGGTCTTAATGATCCCTATGTCAGCTAACACAAAGATACTGAGCAAAATTTATATAATTGGAAATCTTGTTTGTGATGCTCGTAGACCATTTGATTGGTCCATCGGTCCGACCCCCCGTCCTTCAACGGCTCTCATTGGCCGGTTGTGTCTCCCCCCCCCCCCCGTGTGTCCCGCCCCCCCCGGCTCTCATTAGCCGGTCGCCCTACCAGAGGTCCCCAACCCCGGCCCACCTGCTGCTGACGGAGTGGTGACAAAGCTCTCATGGTGCTGCGGTGTTGCTGCTGCTGGGGGAAGCTTAACTGAGACGTGTGAGTATTGCCCCCAGCTCCGTGTTTGACCCGCCTCAACAGACACCTGCCGCCTCACCGACCCGCCCCACTTCACACACACTGCAGCCTCCGCCCTAAGCACCGACATCACCTGACCAGCGCGCCCGCACCCACTCACCAATCACCCGGCGCCTCCCGCCTCACACTCACCCGACCGCACTCACACCCCATCACACACACAAACATCACACCAGCCACCCGCCTGCACTCACCAGGACACCCGCCGCCTCACACCCGCTCACACCCCTAGCGGTTTGCCCCACCCAAAAGCCATCACTCAATACCCACCCGCCACCCGTACTGAACACCCACACCGACGCCTCACACCACCCGCTCACACCCTAGAGGGACACCAACTCTCCAATATTACCAACTTATGTCACCAAAATATAAATTGTACTGTGGTGTGTTTACAATAAACCATTTTTAACAACATGTAGGAGATTTCTCCATGTTTCTTTTCAACATCATTTTAAAACCGTTCCACCAAATACGTACCATTGTTCCCCTATTATAAATAATACTACCATTACGGATTTAATTTCCTGGCAACGCCGGGTATATCAGCTAGTAGTACTAAAAGTGATTTAAAGCAACCACAAAGCCTCGTCATCTCTTACAAGGTGACTTTTATAACCAGAGCTCGAGTATCAGTACCTCCAAGTGCTTGTATTGCCTTTCTGGTTCTCTATATTCAGATGTAGCTTTTGGGAAGTGCAGATATCACCATATGTGGAAAAAAATAATTTATATAGTGTAGTATTTTTCAAAATAAATGACATCTAGGTATCAACAGAAATGGGGACTCACACTTTCCCAGTAAAGAGACAGCAGTTGGTACACAGATGTGATTTGGAACCTTCAACTCAGATAGATGGCAAATGGTCTCAGCGGAGTATTTATTTGCACAATGTAGCATAGACACATAAAAATTATAGGTGAGTGGCTCTGTCGTTCGCGATCTGCCCGGCTGTTGTAGTGCGTCGCGTCACATCCGGGTACGATCGATCCCGGTTTTGGAACGGCGATCATGGAGCAATCACAGGGACGCAATCTCAGGAACTGCTGAGGAAGCTTTGAAGAAGTGAAACGCGTAGAGTCGGGTTGGAGCAGGCTATCACTGTTTTAACACTTTATAGAGGAGCGCCTTAACCACTTTTTTGCACTGATTCTCTATATAGCTGGTTCTCTATATAGCTGTTTTTTTTCCCCATATGCAAATTAACGCCACTAGATGGTAGTAGAAAATTATACATAAGCAGAAAGTTTATATTAGTGAAAAGGTTATTAGAACAATATCAGGAATGTCGTATTAGTGAGAAAGATAACAAAACTTGCATTTTTTTAAAATGAATAAAATAAGTACAACATCTCAATTGTGGTACAAAATAAAATGTAATTTACATGTACAAGTATGGTATTACAAGACATAAATCAATGCAATATATTATATAAAACATATCCAGCAGCACATGTTACCATTGTGGCTTAAGGAACAGAGGTCCAGATCCCCAAAACTCAGATAAGGATAAAAAATATACTTTAAAAAAAATGTGTTATTTTTAACGGTTAATTCAACCAACATGTTATGACATAAAATCACTCACATCAGTAAAATATGTATTATTTCTACCATTTCAGTATAGGATGAAGTAATTTTTTTTTTACCATGTCCTCTCTGCTGAATTCATCCTGCTCCTCTCTTAAAAAATAATAAATAATTACATTAGAAGTCAAGAGTTTCTTGATCTGGCATTACACTGGAGTGGGGGGCAGGTTTATCATAATGTGGGCAAAATATGTCACTAAAACCCCCACTGAAATCAAATATAAGTAGTTCAAGGTGGGCCGGCTTTTATGAAGGTTAGAAGTGAGAAGGGTTAATAATAATTAAATGTTGGCTTTTACTGAATTGTGATGTGCGTATATCTTGTGGGGTTGTTTTTTTTTTTTTTGTTAAAATATTCTCTAGAATTGGGTTTTCTATTTAAAGTTATAACTTATCCCTCAAGCGACATTTTGACTTAAATTTTAACTTGAGTTAAATATACTGCATTTTTTTTTTGTTTTTAACTATGGAGCATATTTTCTGAAAATAGAAATGTCAGTCAATAAAAAATAACATTTGTGCATTAAACCGTATATTATTTATTTATTTTTTTACCGTTATTCTGTTTCATGGAACATGGTGAATCTGGGCCGGAGTATGAAAATGTGTGATACTTTGTACCTATTCAAATGTTACTGCATCTTCCTAACACTTACAGTAGGACAGGGGTGAGAAACTGCAGTCCTCAAGGGCCACCAACAGGTCAGGTTTTCAAGATATCCCCTGCTCAAGCACAAGTGGCTCATAAGTGGCTCAGGCGGAGCTAATGTTGAGCCACCTATGCTGAAGCAGGGGATATCCTGAAAACCTGACCTGTTGGTGGCCCTTGAAGACTGGAGTTGCCCACCCCTGGCTTGGGTGATGTAGTTGCATTAACACAGCATGTGCAGTGCACAAGTGTTTATGAACTATCGAAATGCCACATGTTTATAACACACACACAACAGAAGTTTATTGTCCATCAGGTTATTCCACCTTCTAAAGGACCAAAGGAGATTACTTGTTAGTAATCCATGCAGTGTTCAACGTCTAACAAAGACTGGGAGACTGAACTCAAACAGCGCAGATTTCTGCTATCATGACTCTAAATATAGTCTTACCCAAGTGTATTTGCAGAATTATCATGCTTTCTGCTCCAGGTTAAAAAACCACAATGTAATATGTCTGTGTGAGTTTCTGTATGCTGGCCTGTTTTATTATTCGTGATCTCAACAAGGTATTGCTGCGTTTGTGCGTTGTCCCACACAGATGCTGTACTGGGCATTCCCTACTGTAGTATGAACAAATAAATACTTTTCCTATCCATAGTATCCTTGCTTTAAACCCGAACGAAATAAAACTTGTTTTAATGCCTGCTCGTAAAAACACATCTTCATTATCAAATGCATTAAAAAACGGATCCATGGAAAATATATATACGCCGCGCGATACGGAACAGCAATAGCAAAATAATACGCACGTTTGTTAAACCTTTACAAACAAACAGCTTACTTCCACTGGTGCATGCAGATGTGGCGTGCATTAGCATCCTTAGTGTCTGACGTCTACACATCTGGATCACTTAGCTCCTAGGTAAACGTGGTCACCTTGTTTCAGAAATGTTTAATTCAGTGATGCCTAAGCAAGCAGAAAGCACTGGAAGCAACAGAGATGGCTGATGGGTGTGCGGTCATCCAGGTATGTAAAAATACAAATTAATCTTGTGACACCGTAACTGAGGAAGGAGAACGCTGTCTGCCGACTGCATGAGACGTACTGGGTGCAGAACACATGTTGTTTATAATAGAAATCGCACTCCATGGCGGCCCAGTTTTCACTAAGCCGTAGTTACGCCATCTGATACTTTCCAGCAAGGGAACACAACTTGCAATCCATTCACGTGAATGGGCTAGCACAGGAGTCGCCAGCTCCAGTCCTCACGGGCCACACGTAGGTAAGGATTTATGGCTTTTCCTGTTTCAGCACAGGTGGCTCAATCAGTGGCTCTGTCTTTGTCTTCAACTGAGCCACTGATTGAGCCACCTGTGCTGAAGCAGCAACCTGACCTTTTGGTGTGGCCCGTGAGGACTGGAGTTGGCCACCCCTGAGCTAAAAGTTAGCCGTGCAATAAGGGGTTGTATGGAATAGCACTGCTTGGTAAATATGGGCCTACTGTCACCATGATAAAAGGGGGCCCAAGGTGGTCACAGTCACACTAATAACTCTATTTCATATAGTGCTTTTCTCCCAATGGGACTCAAAGCCCGTCACATCACCTGGGAATTGAACCAGGTTCCCCTGATTCAAACTCAGTGTCAATGTTATCAGAGTCTATGCCTTTACTCACTGAGCCGCTCCTTCTGCCAGGGCATTCTTCTATTTGGGCATCAGAGCACCTGCTGTATATATGAGAGACAAACAGCACATCCTAAGCAAGGGCAGCTAAACAACACCCCTATTAAGGCAGCAGACCATGCTGACTGTGCATTTTATTTTTATTGTTTTTACTTACTTTTAGAGCTCTCGTTTTGCCCTTTCCAATGCTTTTATTTTTTTTACATCTGATGCAACAATCAGGAGATGTAGCTGTTTAGAATATGGAATGTGTAGGGGATTATAAAAGGTCTCTCCCTGTGCCCAGCACAGTAAAGGTAACCTCATGAGCTAGAGAAAATCGTGATTTTTAACACTAAAAAAAAATACTCTTTTTTTTTTGTTTTGTTAAAAAGAGACACTTATATAGGCATCCTTTATACGCACAACAAAGTGTGGTAGGGGGGTAAAAAAAAGTGCATATGAAAAGTCAAAATCCTTCCATCCTTAAGACAAAATATTAAGGCTATTTTTAATCTAAGATATGTCCCATGTTGATTTAATAGCAATATATATTGTGTAGCCATCAGGTAATTGAAGCCGCCTCATTAAGGGCCTCATGCAGAGAGCAGCGAATTTTAGAATTGGAGAGGGGGAAAAATTTTAGCTTTTTTGGAGAGTTTTTTTCTCCATATGCAGAAAGGGCAGAAAACTGCATTTACAAGCCTTTCTGCATATGGAGAGTTTCAACCAGCGCTATAAGCGCTGTTGAAACTAGTGGGGAAAAAAACGCGTTTTTTTTTTTTTTCCCCTCCACCGGCCGCGGAGCGCCAGCTGCTTGGTGGAGAGGAAAAATGTTGAAAATCGCACCATTTTTTTGGCGCGAACAGCCACTAGATGGCGATCGCGGCTCTCTGCATACGGCAGAAAAAAAAACTGGAGAGATTAGAAACTCTCCAGCCGCGCGGCGAATTTCAAGGGGAAAAAAAAAAAATAGCGCTTTTTTCAAATCTCGCCATTTTCGGCTGTTTTTAGCGCGATTTTCGCCGGAAAATGGCGAGATTGCTATTAGCGCTGTTCTCTGCATGAGGCCCTTAGTTTGAATAACTCATTTGTAAAGTGAAAAATAGAGTAGAATTTCGGCCGTGAATTGTGGTCGGGGCAGTGGGCCAAATTCCCTTCCTCCGTGGCCGTCCGTGGAGGACCAGGGGAGAAACGTTAAAACCACTTGCATAATTACAAAAAATAAATCAGACAGTGGTGTAATTAGGGGGAGGATTGTACAGCCAGCTCCCGTCTTCACCAACTTCCGTGCTGCAAAGGAGGAAGCTCCGAGCATTTTCTATAATGCCGACAACTACATGATGAGACATAAATGTCAAAAGATTTCCATGCTAAACCGATTGGCCAAAGTCTCCCAAAAGAGTGGTCCCTTTTACCTCAGGGGTGGCCAATTCCAGTCCTCCACGGCAACAAACAGGTTAGGTTTTCAGGATACCCCTGCTTCAGCACAGGTGGCTCAGTCTTTGACTGACCCACTGATTGAGCCACCTGTGCTGAAGCAGGGATATCCTGAAAACCTGACCTGTTGGTGACTCTGGAGGACTGGAGTTGGCCAGCTCCTGCTTTAGCTGTTAGCGATGCCAGCTTTGAATTGCCCAGCACTCGCCTCTCCAACAGCAAAAGGGATTAAGTGCAAAAGAGAAGGCTTTACAAACTGGCGGCTGCTGAAAAAAAAAACATCAGCGCGTCAAAATGCCCACCCGACAACAAAGCAACAAGGGAAAATACGTAATAACGTCTATTTGGTGAGCACAGTGTTGGGTTCTCGAGCTGTCCAACGGGCGAAACCCAATATTCACAGTCTTCTGCACCGAGCATAAAACTCGACGTCCCACGAGTTTTCAGAATCATTTACACTTTTATGCCACGGGCACAGCATGTGGTCAAAACAATATCCATTCAAACTGTCCTGTCTTTTCCAAAAGGGATTCTTTGGAATGGCCGCGTCTTTTGCCACAAATGCAATATACTGTACACGGCGAAATCAGGTGAAGGTGAGCGAACGAACCAGCCATCACCGTGACCTTTACCACGTGCTCTCACAGGTCAGCAACATTTGATGGAGGATTGTGTTTGCGGCATTATTCTGGTGTTGTGTTAATCGTCTTAAAAGGCATCTTTTTTTTCCCAATAATGCTTGAAGCGGATGAACGTTTGTTTCTGAATTAAAACCAGGAGGGTGCATCTAGAATTAACCCATTAGGATTAGGTACTGAAAAGGCGTACACACTCCTCATTGGGTAATTGAAAAGTAGAGATGGGCAAAATGTGTTGAAATTTTGCTTGGCAGTTTATTTCCAAATTTCGCATTTTTAAATATTCCCTCATTTATTTCTTAGTCGGCGTTTTATTTTTTTAAAATTATTTTGCAATTTCTATTCCATCGCCTTCAAGTCGTGGAATATTCAAGTGAAAATGCATACTACTGGCGGCTTTTTTCAAACGCCAACAGATTTGCAAATATTTAAAAATGCTAAAACCGCCATTTTTTTCGCGATGAATCTCAAACTCTGTCGAGAGACAGAAAAATGTGCTCATCTCTATTTCAAAGGCATCCAACTGGTGAAATGGTTAAGGGGGAAATAGTAGCAAACCAGATAAAGCAACACAGTAAAGACACATTAACTTCACAGGTGCCTTTTCACTACATATATCCCAAGTTCTCCATCTCACTGCGGTAGCGCTGCTCAGAAACCTTGCTTTTGTGCTGCTTTGTCTCCAGATGCTGCCGGAACTCCAGCTCCTCGCCGGCGCCTGCGTTGCACATTGAACAATAGAACTGCCCGCTGGGAGTCACGCACATGGCCAAATCCCGGGGGATCCTCTGACGCGAACGAGGATTGAAATATGGACCTGTGGCAAGAATCAAGAGTCTTTATCAGTGTCCCAAAGCAATAATGTCAACAGAAATGCGACATACACAGAAACATGCTGTAATGTTCACAGAAAATATGGGTGGACTTTCAGAAATACATCAAGCAGCCCTCTCGTTCCACAGGTATGTTATGACAGTTTTCCTTTAAAGCTGCAGACCAAGCAATATCCTACATGTGTGTTTTGTTTCAATAAATCAGTTCTGTACTATGGAAAATACTTGTGGTATTTTTTTTTAATAACTCTGAATGACATTTTTAATGTATTATAATGTAACAAACATTTTTTGTTTGTATAGTAACCATTTACAACGTCACATCCCCTTCCTCTTCTGAAACAGGCTCTGGCACACCCCTTTTTGAGCCCTACCCACTCTCTAGCAGTGCACCAATTGTATCTAGTGACTGCCTGGTCACATTATCTTCCCCACAGAACTTTGCATCTTTGGTCCTCTTCTGCTGCACTGACAGCCATTTAGTGAACCCCGAGCCGAATCTTCGTCAATTGATCACAGGAGAACTGATCGATCGGTATCTTAGCTAATTACTTATCATTGTGTGGATTGTATTGATGCATATATAAAAGGGGAGAGGGGAACAGCAGTTTGGAAGGCTGCTTTAAGTACCATATTACTAAGCCATAAGCCGCCTTGTAGACTATTAACTTGAAAGGTGACAACCAAGATTGCTTGGTAAATATGGCTCAACATCTAATTAGGATGCTCAGATACCACTGAGCAATGTAATAGTCTGCTTACAATTCTTTCAGAGCCAACATGGAAATGTGGAAGCCGAGGTCTGCCAATGTACATTCATAATACATATATATTTGTGGCAAATTGCTTTTTCGTTCCAAGAGTCTGACTCCCACTGCACTGACGAGGTTAGAGATTCCATTTCCACACTCTGCTTATAAATTAAACTACTCGGGCAGCCTTTTGTATCCTTGCATTAGACATGCACAGGCGGCATATATCACTTAATCACATAGGTTGTACAAACTATACGAGAGTCAAATAATACCAACATGCTGAAACTTGTACACAACTGCGGCTTTGACATTAAATATTTATGAGTTGGTAAAGGTGGGAAATTGAATTTACGATGTCCCCTCTAAAACCACCCAAAGATGCATGTTCCTGAATCAGAATTCAGAAGAAAATAGCAGGTATCACAGGAAATGTGGTATCGCATTTTGTTTATTTCATTATGTCATGAGGTATTTTTACACTTTAGGGCAGGGGTGCTCAAATCAAGACAGGTCAGGTTTAAGGATATCCTAGCTTCAGCACAGGTGGCTCAATCAGATGCTCAGTTGCCGAAGGGCTCATCTTTGCATTCTGTTTTATTGCCTAATTATGTTTATAGGCCGTTCAAACAAATATATGTGATAACATTAGCACTTTTTTTTACTGAGATGATGAAGGGCTAATGGCCCAATTCTACCATATGCTTTCTCATAGATATAATTGAAATGACGGTGATTAAGACCGCGTCTGAAATTTGGCACGCACAATGCGCGTTGGGGCGAACGTTTAATTAGCGGAAACATTGCCCGGCGCATTTCAGCAATTTCAAAAAAGTTGGAGAAAAAAAAAGGATTAACCCTTCAGCACCGGAGGTGATAAACAGATGTGGAAACTTGTAACAAGTTGGTCGCTGCCATTGTAAAGAATAATTTGTATAATGATAAAAAGGAATTCTACTCTCAAAAACAGATCTACATTTAGGAAGACTGTGATCCAATATGCAGTACCTCCTAGTTTTTTTAGGATCTAGTATTTATGGCACAACATATAAGGTTAACATAAAATTCATTCATTTAATTAGTTGTTATTGAAGATATCCCATACATTAATGTGCACCCACATATCTGCATGTCACTGCATACGATACCTGCAACATTCACAAAGGCACCCAGAATTCTTCATTCATTACCAAGGTAACTGCAAGACATTAAATGTGGCCGATTACCAGGCAAGATACAGATAATATTCCCGGGTACCTGTATTATTCTGAACAGTGCAAGCATTTCTTCGGCTCTGGGTCATTTTATGTTCATGCCCTTCTTTCCGAATCCTTCTCTTACTTTCTGCAGAATCCCTGGATGCAATAAAACCAGGTTATACTATTGTGTTGTTAACCAGGATGCAGCACTGCCACACACTCAGACACTTTTACATACAGGTCCCAGTAAGGACCATAATATGTGGTAATGTGGATTGTAGTAACTCAGCTCCCGATAGCTACAGGGGATAACTCGCCAAAGGGCGTGGGGCGACGTGGGGGTCCTGGAATAGCACATGCAGCACGTCCACTATGTCCTTAATAATAAAGATGCTGTTCGCAGTTAAACCAAGAGAACGCAGGAAATCTGTAACCCATGTAATCTAAAAATATTAGGGCCCTTTCCATCAATCCTCCACAATACACTATTGGTTGGATTATTAGGGATTCCTGACGTGATTCCATTGGCCATTAGATCATTGTCTGCCTAGATACTGTATAAATAAAAATAAGACATATCTTAGTGGGGAAACCCTGTGTCAGCTCCTCTTTTGACATTGGGCGGGTAACTTTATCTCAATGTGACCCAGACTCCAGCATTAGATTGTAAGCTCTTTGACGCAGGGTCTCATTGTGTCTACAAAATGGTATGTTAGCACTATATCTATATATTATTATTAAAGATATGGTTATTATTACTATTCATATTATTAACACTGTCACTAAATCCTATGTCAAATATGATATATGTTGTGAAAAGCTATGTCATTACAATGACCACTGTCAGGTGTGGCATTGCTGCGGTGATGGCGGTTATGGAGGCCACACATTGATTATATGTTAAGCTATACCTACACGCACGGGCTGCTCGGTGCCTCTGCCAGACGTAGTCTCTTAGCGTGGTTCTTTCCTTGATAGTGAGCCTGAGCTACGACCGGGGAGCTAAACGAGGCATCACACAGTTTGCAGTAATCGTTCTCTGTGGCAAGAATTACTCGCCCTCCACTTTTTGAAGATGTACCCTAAAACCAGGAAAAAGATGATTACATTTCTGCATGTGTTGATCTTTTTGTCACCACTAATAATCATTAGTAACCATGGACCAGTGATTCCCCCCCAAAAAGGGGGGGTTTCGGGAACCCCTAAGGGTTTTTTTTCCCCAAGGGGTTGGCCCAAAATATGTCATTGCAGATCGGGGTCCTGAGCCCGCGTGGGGACTGCGCACCTAGTAAGGCCCAAAACTGCACCTTGGCGTGAGTGGTACAGCTATCACTTGCAGCAGCAGCTTCTAAAGTCACTCCCCACAATGCTTTGCAAACACAGCGGCAAGGCATTGTGGGGTGTGACTTTGGAAGCTCCTGCAGTGATTGACAGCTGTGTCTGCACGCTGAAGTGCACTTTGGGGACTTAGTAAGCGCGTGTTCCGCCCACTATCTCAGGACACTATACTGCCTGGGATCAGTCACACAGTTTTGTTGGCGATAGTTCGATGAGTCGACAATAAGATTTATTGATTAGGGATTTGTGGAACAAAATATTTTCTAGCGGGGGTGGGGGCAAAGTGTAACATAAACCAGTGTTTACTTAATGTTCAATTCTGCCACAAACCACAAGTGCAAATGTTAGTGGGTATTTGAGACTTAGGTGTTTCGCCAATAAATGTATTCAATATTAGATTGCGATGGAATTATTAATGATAGAACAGCTGCATGTGTGGTCACGCATAGCAGGATATCACAAAATAAATATTATCATTGGTGCTCATGAGGAGTCCTCAAACTGTACTTTGCACTGAAAACCTCACATGTAGGAATTCAAACTTAGGAGGACTAACAAAAGCAGCAAAAGAAACACAAAATAAAAAAACTGCTTTAATGTTCGATATATCAGTGTACAGCAACAAAAAAAAAACACCACTTGTGAGCACATACACATCTCAGACGGGTCCATAAACCTGCCTTTCCCCATTATCTCTTAGCATGCAATGCTTCCACTGCAGCCAGGGATTCTGCGTAATATGCACTCACAGTGTGTCACTTTTTGCTCCTTATCCATTTTAACATGGATCCCTCTTAGTTTGTGCCTGTCGCATTACACAGATTTTTTTCCGCAGCCTGGGTTACAGAAGTGCGTGGCTAGTAATATATCAGTGAAATCGTATATTACACCAGCTACCCCACAAAATGACATTTCAAGCGGCAAGATTTTGTATTTTGTGTCGTTTCTTTGCGAAAAAGACAAAACATCCTGTTCCGATGACAGCTTTCTCCTGGCTGCCGGAGGCAAGGCTGACCATGTGGTCATTTTGGGTCCATCGTGCAAATATTCTTTGCCCGATGGACAAAGCGTCTCATCACTCAGGGAACCGGGCGTTCCCAGGACATGGATCACAGTTGAGTTCCGGGCGACCCCCCAGTTCAGGTTAATTTAAAAAAAAAAACGAAAAAAAAAAACCACAACCTTAAAATAATCGCGAGCGACGTGGAGCGGGATCTTGAGACAAAATGAAGGCACGGGACTATTTTAGGGCTCAGAGCTTGTGGACACTTTGGTAAATCCCTCAATGAAGCACAGCTGAATAATTCAAAACTGCAAGAACAGAATGAAACATGGGGGTAATTTAACAAACGCTGACTGTATTGCACATACACAGTATTTGATTTGTATGGTAACGATGTGGCCAGACTTTATTTTTATTATCATCGGTCTAACCCGGAGGTTCTCAACTCCGGTCCTCAAGAGCCCCCAACAGTCCAGGTTTTAAGGATATCCCTGCTTTAGCACAGGTGGCTCAAGTTGACGACTGAGCCACTGATTGAGCCACCTGTGCTGAAGCAGGGACTAATTGAGTCATCTGTGCTGAAGCAGGGATTTCCTGAAAATCGGATCTGTTGGGGGGGTCTTGATGACTGGAGTTGAGCCCCCCTGGCCTAACCTGTTAATCTGAAATGCTGTATACAGGCTGCACTTATACTTTGCATGACTTTACATTGCAGCATTTTTTATTTGGGGATGTTCTAAATATAAAATACAGCATTGAACAATGTTTCTAGGCCAAAAAAAAGGCAGGGATAAACAGTTATTGTGAGAGAAAAAAAAGATATCGTCTTAAGGATATTTTATAAACACAACAATCTTGTTCTTTGATATCTGTTTATCTCCCCTTACTAAAAAGAAATGAAATTAAACGTTTTCTCTTGTACACAGATTAAATGGGAGGTCATCGGTAATGTAACAATTACAAGACATAACTTAATGTGAGCTCTTCCCTTTACTCAAGAAGGTTTCAGCTCCATCCAAATAAATAGGGCTGCACACCTACTCAAGTCTTCTGAAAGGGAGATCGCAGTGATACAGTTCATGTACTTAACCTCATATCCATATGGTTTGTACAGTATATGTTCTGCACAACCGCGCTCTTCAACTAACGCCCCAAAGTAGAGGAGCCACCAGTGTTAGCAATATCATTTTATATACATCTAAAAGACCTAAAAAATGATTATTCTGCTGTAAGCATGTATAAAAGGGGTGGACAACTCCAGTGCTTAAGGGCCACCAACAGGTCAGGTTTTCAGGATATCCCTGCTTCAGCACAGGTGGCTCAATCAGTGGTTCAGTCTTCTGACTGAGCCAGCTGTGCTGAATAGGGTTGCCAGGTAGCCAGTATTGAACCGGACTGTCCTGTATTTGGACACTTTGTCCAGTAAAAATAATGAGAGGTAATGCTGGACACGCAAGTGTCTGGTATTGCCTCTCTGGACATAGTGACCAGAGTCAAGCGTGTCACATCTTTCACTATCGTGTCCAGTATTTTTGGAGAAGCCACCTGGCAACCCTAGTTCTGAAGCAGAGATATCCTGAAAACCAGACCTGTTGGTGGCGCTTGAGGACTGGATTTGCCCACCCCTGACACATTGTATCACCTTTTCTTTCCAGTGAATTCCAGTGTGACAAATTGCACTTAATCTGCCTGAGCAACATTATACTAACAGGGGCCGACAGTCCCAGGGGCCACTGCATGGCCCCTGGGAGCCTCCGGCATGAAAGAATTCGGGACAGAGAATGAAGGTGGGTTCCGTGAGGCTCCGCAGTGTCTTTCCATCTGGGGTTCCCCTCGTCTCGGCGCCCTTTGCGGTTGGTCAGTGGTTTAAAACGATTAAACTGGACTCTTACATTTGGTGATGCAGACGCAGCCTGGGACGAATCCGGCTCTACCGAATGACTCATCGTGGATGAAGCCGGACAACTACTGGACGCGCAGTAATTGCGAAGCTTCTTGCTATGATTTTTACCCTAGAAAGTAATATCATTGTTAAGCATGGTTGGAAGACAAATGGGTGAAACAAGCTCATTCGCCCTCACTGGCATGCAGCAGGAGAGGTTGAAGTGGATGGCGGACAAGTAACGGAGAGAGAAGTCATTACAGTGACGTTCTTTCCGTAGAGCAGACGTGGCACCTACTTGGCCACTCTGGGGTAAGTGGCTGAATAATTAGTACAACGAAGTGTTGCAGTGCATGGGACTGGGGCAAGAAAGTTGCACAACTTTTCACAGCTTTAACAAGAGTTTAAAGCAGCAGTTCAAGCTGCCGTTTTTTGTTTTTTTAAATCGATCAGCGAATATTTGGCTCGGGGGTTCACTAAATGGCCGTCAGTGCAGCAGAAGAGGACCAAAGATGCAAAGTTCTGTGGGGACGATCATGTGACCAGGCAGTCACTAGATACAATTGGTGCACTGCTAGAGAGAGGGAAGGGCTCAAAAAGGGGTGTGCCAGAGCCTGTTTTAGAAGAGGAAGAGGATGTGACTTTGTAAATGGTTACTATAGAAACAAAAAATGCTTGTTACATTATAATACATTAAAAATGTCATTCAGTTGTTTAAAAAAATTGCTACAAGTATTTTCTCATCGTACAGAACTGATTTATTAAAAGAACACACATGTAGGATATTGTTGGTCTGCAGTTTTAATCCATAACAAGGGAAAAGAAACAACAAACCCTACTATTAATTCTGATGTGTTCACACGCAATATCCTATATGTGTGGGTTTTTCTTTTTTTTTTTTTTTAAATAAATCTGTTCTGTAGTCTTAGATACAGTAATACTCACTACATTTTTTTTTTTTTTTTATTATTCAACTCTTAATGTCATTTTTAATATACTGAGTATCCTTTGATTTCTATGGCAGTCTCCAGCAAGATCTTTGCAACACTTTCCTATTTGTGATAATTGGTTGCCAATATTCCCAGCAGTTTGAGCTGCAAACTGTACAATAGATCATGTTACCTTAGTCATTTAAGAATACATTGTAGCTGCTGAGTTACACTGACTGAAGGATTGATTTGAAACTGAAAGGCAGCCATTTAGTGAACCCTGGCAAGCAGGATCTTTGCTGACCGACCACGGGAGAATGAATCGATCAGCAGCTTCGGTAACTAGTTTTCAATAAAGGTAATCAACGACTGCATATATTAAAAAATAATAATCATCATTTTTTTTTTAAACTGCCGCTTGTATTGCGTCTTCAAAGAAAATCAGCTGACTAATTAGTACCGATGTTTTTATAAGAATCGTGGTATCGGACTCCTGGTCCGTACTGGAGTTTGGAGACAAGTCCCATTTCTCTTTTCTGTCCGAACTCCTCTGTTTCCATCTTTGCCTGGCTACTCAAGAATTCGGGAACACTCCCAATAAAAAGGTCACCAAGATGCCACAAGTACCACGGTGACACTGCCGTCATTTGTATACCCAACGCCACTGCCATGGCAAGACGATGGCAGCGGTTCCACATTTTATCCTTAGGAGGACAGAAAATAAAAATACCACTTATAGGAAAATGCATTGCTATCATCATCATCATCTTCATCATTGTCATCTACTGCCAGTAACATTTTAAGACAAGTCTATTGTGCAAAACAAATGTAGTTTACGCTTAAAAACACCCAGAAATGATCCAAAAATTCAAGACTAACCCCATTTTCGCACAGGTTTCATGAAATAAAAGGAGCAGGATCACGGGCGGCAGAATCTCTGAAAAGTTCAAACAATGTTGTAATAATAGATCTGTCATTTTAATCTGATTATCAGTGGCTCCTAAAATAGTACATGACTCGATGGCAATCTGCATTGCAACTCTAAGATATAGACATACACCCACTTTCCCTGAGAAACAGCTGTATCCAACGCCAATGTAGCGGATTCTAAATGTTAACAGGTATGTTACTGCCACGTCAAAAGAACGGATTCAGAGTAACGCCACGAGCTGCCTCCCTAACTCCTATAGTGTCAGAGTGGTCAAGAACACATAAGCACGGAAGTGGTTAATCTATCAGGGATGTCAGAGTCCTCACCTAGAAAAAAAAACCAAAACCCCATAACCCCAAAACTTCCATAACTTAAGTTATCAAGTGTTTGGCTTAGCAGTGCAAACATTCCCAGCCAATGTAATGTACATTGGCCTCTTAAAAACTGGGAAGACCTCATATTTCATTTATATTGGTCATCGTACGCTTGGTAAAAACAATGCGGCAACGTTTTATGGGAAACAGCATTTCCACTCACTTGTCCCCTTCGGAAAAGTAATTACTGTATATAACACCAATATTAGTACCAATTAGTAGAAATAATTAGTATTGTGGTTATTGATCAGTACTGCGTTCAAACCACATGGACCATCGGAACCAAATGATGGCCCTTATCTGGATTCTGTAAAACACACTCCTAAAACCACAGCATTTACAGCAGACCAGCACTGGGTTGTCCTATTTCTTCTGGTCATGGCAACCTGTGAGCCTTTTCAATATTCTGCAAAGCTGCTTTAAATGAATGGAGTACACAGCTTCCCTGACATGGAGAAGTGGCTTCACAGTTTAATGAATATGAACCTATTTCTAGTCGGACCCAAGAGAGGCTGGATGACCCCACTGCAGGCTGCAACCCACACAGTTACATTTGGAGTTATTCAACAAGGCACACAGGTTTGGATTGCGTGGTTTAGGACAAGTTACTTGGCAAGGGTGGATATGCTGCTTTACTTTGGTTAGGGCTTTAAATGGGTCACTTTTAAAAGGATAGAAGTGAATCCATCGCTGTTATATCATAGGGTTTCGCTCATCAACAGAAGCACAGTGACTTGTTTTTTCTGGGTAATAACACTTTCCATTATTTCAGCTGTAACGCCGCATAAAACTTTCCAGCTTCCTAGCACAGGCGCGCTCAACTGCAGTCCTCAAGACCCCCCACCAGGTCAGGTTTTCTGGATATCCCTGCTTCAGCACAGGTGGCTCAGTCTCTGCTTCAGCACAGGTGGTTCAATCAGTCCCTGCTTCAGGACAGGTGTCTCAGTCTTCGAAGCAGGGATATCCTGAAATCCTGACCTGTTCAGGAGGGGCCTGGTTGACTGGAGTTCCCCAGCCCTGGCTTAGCGTATCGTTGTACAAAATAATACCAACTGCTTATCTGGAACTCCAACTAATATTAAAATAAATTGGGGGGACGGGATTAGTGTTTTCTAAAATGATACACAGAGAACTCTGAGGAACAATGCGTTTAAATTCCCTTTATGGCCCAGCTCTAACTATTGACGCCTAAAATAAATAGAATAAAATGTAAGCAAATCAATGACGTCGGAAAAATAAATAATGTGAAAGAACAAGCAGCGGACTAGTAAATTCCAGCAGCAAGAGAACATTATTCAAATCACAATGTTAGTTAATTTGTAATGCTGAGAAAAACTGAATTATCCCGTCGTGTCTCAAACAACCAACAATAACATTGCAAACTTTTCGACGCCAACACTAATTATCTCTGGAAATTCTGCTATATAAAGTGCTGTGTACATGGTCTGTGCTATCAAAGAATATATTCTGTTTATTATTATAAATTACTCACACATTTCTCCAACTTAGTATACATCTATAGCAATACTTGGGTAATGACACTGTATATTATTCACTATTTCATTTTTTTAAATTTTGTATGTTATACTATAAAACACTACTTTGAACCACATTCTGTATAGGAATCTTTTCTACGTACAGTATAAAAAGTATTGGTCATGCCTTTATGTTGGCTGCGGGCTTACAACGCTTTTGCCAAAGGGTTGAACCAAATGACCCTTACCCATGAGCAGCCTAGCACTGAAGTATTGTACTGTATGTTGTGTCACTTTGTATGTTGCGCTGGGCCTTTCCGTTTTTGTTGGTAGAAAAAGTATGTTGCCCTCGAAGCCTAGGAACCTGGCTCATTACGTTTTTTAACCCTTTCAACCCGGGCAGAAAAAAATGCAATCTATTACAGGCAAATGTGGAATTTCCATGGTTCAAGACCATTAGGTCATGTGCTATAAGTTACTAATCCGATAATACCCACACAAAGTGTGTTTATTATAAGCGCTGTCTGACTGTCTCTTTCCCAAAATATATGCAGCATGCTCAAAACATTTCTGCGTCTGCACAGGATATCTTTAGCGGTGTGGAGCTGCTCGGGAAGAAAGGAAAAACCTGGTGCTCGGGCCAGCCTTACCTGGTAGTGTGCCGTAGCTTGTTGAGCAGAATTCAGAGTGACATTACACAGCTTGCAGGACAGAGGTTTGCAAAGATCCTCCAGAGAAGGGTCTTGTTCCAAGAGCTTTGCAAGTTCTTCATCCTGTGTGACCTCCAGGGGTGGTGGGTGGAATGCATGAGTCGGTGGTCTTTGCGACCGAGCAGGCAGCGGGAGGACCACTTGTCTTTTGCCCACTCCAGTGGCTGAAGAGAAAGCAGACTGCTCAGGGTGAGGTGGAGTGTTGGAATGCTGTAACACAATCATTTGCCGAGATGGGCTCTGGAAGGGCCGTAATGAAAGAGGAAGGTTTGCTTACAGGAATGGACCATTAAGTCCAAAGCGATATGAAGCATAACCTTTAAATGCTGAAAAAGACCTGCAAGGAAGACACAGAAAGCTTTTTGGTAAGCATTAAGCACCTATCATTTTAGCCACAAGAAAAAACATTTCAGATAAAGAATGCCAATCAAAACGTAACTAGTGTATTGGCTAGCTGGTCTTCGAAATAAAATATTTGAAGGCCACTCAAATAGACATATTGGCAATTGCCTAAAAGCTGCGATTTTCTAATGGACATGTTTTTATAGGACAACTAGATTATTTCAACGTTTTCTATTCTGTTATGTCTTGTAAACAAGTAAATATATATGGATACGATAGGTACAAATTATGGAATGCACTCCTGGGCCTTAAAAAATGGATACATTGATATATCTGAAGTCATGCACACACTTAGAAGTGTGAAGTCCAGTCCAGTCCAAAATGAAGAGTGTAATATATCCTCTATTTGCTGCTTCTTGTAGGAGGGAACCCCCTGGATCTCCTCAAATTAAAGGCCAACATAGTGTAAAACAGAAGCACATAGAACAAAGAACACCATAAAAATAATGCCACTTTAATGACGAATATCAATACAGGTTAAAAACTTGTCCCCAATGTGAGTGTCTAAAATATGCCAGTTGCTAGGCTCCGTTGGCTCAATACTCTCTTCCAGGTAGCAACGCCCGGCAACAGCGCACTTCATCAGGCTGGGCTAAAGCAAGCGCAAAGCTGGCTCACAATGATTCTGTCTGGCTACTAAGTTGTTTATATTGTGGTCCACCCGAGATATATATATATAAAATCACTTATGAGCACATTCACATGGTGGAGTTTTCTTTTTTTGCCTTTTTCACTCTCCATAACTTAAAATGTATATGATATATATATATTTGGAACTGAGAATTGTTTTAACTGTTACAAGTTATCACTGTAACACTGACCAATCAGGATGGTCCCTTCAGCTCAGACAGTATTATTTTGCATAAGGAGAGTTTTACCGTATGCTCACAGCTTTCGGACATTTGGCTCTGTAATTAGCTCACCGGTTGCCATGGATACACGGAAACTGTCTCCTACTCACCTCTGGGAAACGCTTGCCCAAAAAAGTTCCATTCGCCCACAATTCATGGGAGAGGCCAGCTGACATTTCAATGTCAAACACACAGATTTTCGGCCTTTCAATTTCCCTTGTGGTTTGCTCGGAGACACTGATTAATAGTACGTTCCCCAGTCAGTGGTACAATGTTACCAATATGCAATAAGACGCTGTCTCACTTACTGGGTTCGTGGAAAACAAGGCAACTTTGCTTTGCTGTCAGGGAATCCCGTGCATGAGAGACACCCCATCATCAAATAACAAGGTGGCTGAGACACCAGATTCCTTACACTGAGACACTAACCCACACCACACTACCCCGGGGGGGAACTAAGGAACGGAACAAAAATCTATCAGTGGCTGTTTTACTTTCCTACATCGTGAATGTATTGGACATGGCACATTATAGCAGGGGTTCTCAACCCCAGTCCTCAAGGGCCACCAACAGGTCAGGTTTTAAGGATATCCCTGCTTCAGCACAGGTGGCGCAGTCTTTGAGCCACCTGTGCTGAAGCAGGGACTGATTGAGCCCCCTGTGTTGAAGCAGGGATATCCTCAAAACCTGAAGCCTTGGAGGGCAGTCTTTACGGGACACCTGCAGTACAACATACCGGATTTCTACCAATGTGCCTGTTATTGTCCTACTGTTTGTTATGAGACAAGTCTACGTGGGCATCTGAGAACATCCGGACCCGCCAGATCGTACCCATATGTCTGGTAGATCTAGAATATTCCATAGACTCTGGACTCTTTGAGGTGCTGATTACAGTCCTCGTTTCACTTCGTGTATTATCACTTAATTGTTGAGTATTTTTCTAGAAGTATTTTTCTTTGTCAGTAGAAGACTGAGCCACGGATGGAGCCACCTGTGCTGAATCTGGGAAATCCTTCAAATCTGACCTGTTGGCGGGTTATAGTTACATAGTTACATAGTTATAGAGCAGACGAGGATGAAAAAAAGACAGGCGTCCATCAAGTTCAACCTATGCTACACTTAGACGTTAGATACTTTATCCTATATTTTACAGTACAGTATATTGATCCAGAAGAAGGCAAACACAAAACCCCAGTGACACATCATCCAATGATATCTCATAAGGGGGAAAATAAATTCCTTCCTGACTCCAAGAATTGGCAATCAGATTACTCCCTGAATCAACATCCTTCCCATGTTTACTTATTTGGTATATCCCTGTATACCTCTCCTTTCTAAAAAAGAAGTCCAACATTTTCTTGAAGATATCTATTGTATCTGCCATCACAGTCTCCATGGGTAATGAATTCCATATTGTAACTGCCCTTACTGTAAAGAACCCTTTCCTATGTTGCTGGTGAAATCTCCTTTCCTCCAACCTTAAGGGATGACCCTGTGTCATTTGTGCTGCCCTTGGGATAAATAATTATTTTGAAAGCTCCTTGTACTGTCCCCGAATATATTTGTATATAGTTATCAATCATATCCCCTCTTAGACGTCACTTTTCTAATGTAAACATATCTAATTTAGCTAGCCTCTCCTCATAAATCAGATTATCCATCCCCTTTATTAATCTGGCGGCTCTTCCCTGCACTTTCTCTAGTTCTATAATGTCATTTTTATGGAGTGAGGACTGCAGTAGAGAATTCACCTGACCTTTGGCTTGTGGGGTTGTGTAATTTGCAACACAACGCCTTTTACATATAATCCTATAAAAAAGGACAGACATTATAAACCATGCAATATGCAATCTACTATACAGTATCCGAGAGAGATGAGGCGATGTGACTCTCCAACAGAGTCCTAAATAATGTCACCAGTAATCTATGCTTCCAGTTCAGTTTGCATCCATTAATATGTATTGCAGGATGAAAGGAATCATTTCAGTGGCACAGTAGAATATAGGGTTACTAACAGAGAGTATTTACAGCATTGGAGAGGAATTCACGGCTGGTTGCTCTGTCTCTCAATGGGTTAAAAGTACCAAGCAAAGAATGGACATTCCTTTATAGAAGGGATTCCTTGCGTTGGGAAACAGACGTTGGTATCTGATGGTCTTACCTTGTCCAATAACATTATTCCCCCACCTGTTACTATGACATACTATTGCAAATGTAGTGCCCGTCATTCATTAGGAGGAAACAGTAATACAAAGTGATGCATAGCCATATTATATATTATAAGACCGCATGTGCATTCTCAGCATCAGTGAGCTCATTGATTTGGAAGGATTCTCAGTCATTGGTCTAATACATTGAAATTACAATTCTAGTCAATTAAACAAACATTATAAATACGTCTACACAAATTATATATATTATATATATATATATATATATATATATATATATAACACACATATAACCGCATCACTACCAGAAAAAATAATAATGGATCAAAAACTACATTTAAACCAAAAAATAAGGCGTGTAGTGGTGCTACGGGAAAAAATATAGAGAAACACAAAAAAGGCAGAAAGTCCCAAAACAAGCACTCAAATCCAAAAATAACACATGGCTAAATAATGAAAAAATATATAAACAATTTATTAATCATGGATCATTTGGAAAGAGGGAACAGGGAGAGAATAAATCCGTTGTGCCCTGTTCCTTCTGTCACTGATTCAGGACTGGAAACAGGCTTTCGTTCACGCCCAGGAGCACCGGGAATTGTATCATTTATAAAAAATATATATTTTATAAGGTGTGCAGCATTCACTTCATTTGTCTAATATATAAATCTACACACATAAATTAGTAAGATTAGGGTTATTAACCATGGAATACAAGTGTGAGTAATGCTGCCTTCCACTGAGTGATACCGCTGAGTGTAAGTAATGCTGCCTTACGCTGAGAGATCTGGCTCAGGATGGTGAGTAATGCTGCCTAGCACTGAGTGATGTGACTCAGGATGCTGCTGAGTGTGAGTAATGCTGCCTGGCACTGAGTGATGTGACTCAGGATGCTGAGTGTGAGTAATACTGCCTGGCACTGAGTGATGTGGCTCAGGATGCTGCTGAGTGTGAGTAATGCTGCCTGGCACTGAGTGATGTGACTCAGGATGCTGCTGAGTGTGCTAATCTTGCATGGACGAGTGATGTGACGGAGAATGCTGCTGAGTGTGAGTATGATGCCTGCACTGTGATGGAATCAGGATGCTGCTGAGGTGGAGTAATGCTGCCTGGCACTGTGATGTGACTCCGGATTGCTGTGAGTGTGGTAATGCTGCCCTGGCACTGGATGTGGACTAGGAGGGTGAGGGAGATTGTGCCTAGACATGATGATGTGCTCAGGGATGCTGAGTGGAGTATACTGCCTGGCACTGGTGTGTGGCTCAGGATGTGAGTGTGAGATAGGCCTGGGACTGAGCGAGTGTGACTCAGGAGGCGCTGGCTGAGTGGAGTAATGTGCCTGGCACTGAGCATGGACTCAGGATGCTGTGGTGGAGTATACTGCGGCACTGTGGCAGGTTACTCAAACGTGCACGGTTCAGTGTAGTCACACAGTGCTGAGGTTACTGCACACGTTTGATGAAGGTTACTACACAGTGTGCGGTTACTCACACGTGCGGGGTTACTCCACAGGGCTGTGCTGCAGGTTACTCAACAGTGCCTGAGGTTACTCACAGTGCTGCAGGTTACTACACATGCTGACACAGTGCTGCAGGTTACATCACACAGTGATGAAGGGTTACTAACACGGGATGACGGTTCACGCACGTGATTGCGTGCATGGTGCGTTATAACACAGGTTGGGATGCAGGTTACTCACAAGTGCGCAGGTTACTACACACAGTGCTGCAGGGGTACTACACAGGCTGCGGTACTACACAGGTGCTGCTGCAGGTTACTCACACAGGGCTGATTACTCACTCACACAAGTGCTGAGGTTACTCACACAAGTTTGCGTGGTTACTCACACGTGTGCTGTTAACTCAACAGTGCCTGCAGGTTTTATCACACAGTGTGCAGGTTACTCACACAGGTTGTGTCGAGCAGGACTCACACAGTGATGCAGTGGTACTCACACAGTGATGCAGGTTACTCACCCAGTGCGCTGCTGCACGGTCTCATATACAGTGCTGCAGGTACTCATACACAGTGACTGAAGGTTACATCACCAGTGTGTGCAGGTTACTCACACACTGTGCTGCAGGTGTACTCACACAGTGCTCGTAAACAATGCTGCGTACTCACAGTGCTGCAGGTTACTCACACGTGCGCTGCTGAGGTTATCACACAGTGGCTGACTTGCAGTTATCACACAGTGCAGTTGCAGTTCTCACCACCGGTGCTGCAGGGTTACCTACACATGATGGCTGCAGGTTACTCAACACAGTGCTGCTGCTGCAGGTTACTCACACAGTGTGCTACTAAGGTTCACACAGTGCTGCAGGTTACTACACCAGTGCCTGCATGTTACTCACACCAGTGCTGCACTGCAGGTACTCACACAGTGCTGCAGATTCACACGTGCTGCAGTTCTCACACAGGTGCTGCAGGTTATCAACAGTGTGCTCGTACTTCAGGGTCTCACACAGTGGCTGCTGTGAGGTTAACTCAACAGTGCTGCATGCTGCGTTATCAACACAGGTGCTACCACACGTGCTGCAGGGTACTCACACAGGTGTGCTGCAGGTTACTCACACCAGTGCTGCTGCTGCAGGTTACTCACACAGTGCTGCTGCTGCAGTTACTCACACATGGCTGCAGGTTACTCACACAGTGTGCAAGGTTACTCACACAGTGCTGCTGATTACTCACACAGTGCTGTACTCATGATACCACACGGCTGCTGCGAGGTTATGCCGAGCTTCACACGTCTGAGGTTACTACATGTCGGCACAGTTTACGCAACGTCTGCAGGTTACTCACACATGTGCTGCTGGCAGGGTACTCACACAGGGCTGCAGGTTACTCACACAGTGCTTGCAGGCTCGCCGGTTACTCACACGGTGAGCGGGTTACTCACACAGATGCTTGCTCTGTGCACACATGGGCAGGTACTCACACAGTGATGCAGGTGACTCAACAGTGCCTAGTTCCACACAGTGATGCAGGTTACTCACACAGGGCTGCAGGTACTCATCACAGGTTGCTCACCGCTGCAGGTACTAACACCAGTGCTGCTGGTACTCACACAGTGCTGCAGGTTACTCAACCAGGGCTGCATGGTTACTCAAACAGTGCTGCTGTGCAGGTTAATCACCAAGTGCCTGCTGGCTACCCACACAGTGCTGCAGGTTACTCACACAGTGCTGCTGCTGCGGTAACACACATGTCTAGCCATGCTGCTGAAGGTTACTCACACAGTGCTGCAGGTATGACTGTGAGACCCAGCCGTCAAGTCAGGGTTGCGATGCTGATGCATGCAGCAGAGCTTCATCCTGTGAGAGTCCGGGCCCGGGAGCAGCCGGGCGTGCTTTCTGCTGCCTGTGCAGTAGTGCAGGATCACACCAGAGCCCAGGCTGGCAGCAGCTCCCTCCCTCCTCTGCGCGAGCTTCCGGGGCCGCCCGCCTCTTATGGCTGCCGTGAATACAGAGCCCTGCTTGCCCATATGCAGCATCCCTACCCTCCCTACCCAGGGTTAAACAGGACACGCTGTGCAAGTAAAGGTGCATTCCAGCTAGGCCACACTGCTATCACAGCTCAGCAGGGTTAAACTCTTTGTTATTCACCACTTAAGAAAAAGAAAAATCACACAGTGTGGTTTTCACTAAAATATTAATAGCATTTTATAAATAATATAAGAGTGTAACTGAATGTATATGAAAAAATTAAGTAATAAACATATACATATATTTTTTAACCTGGCTGTGCTTAAAGTGTGGCCATGCAGCAAGCTAGCCTATAGGGAACCCCTGTTAAAAGATTGAAGCAAAAAAAGTGGCACGTGTGCTCATTTGCATGTCATTCCCCAGAACCATAGATGCCAGTGGAAGCTGGGTGATAAGGTGAAAGGCGGTAAAAAACAAATTATTATTATTATAATCCTTAAATTGCTATAATTAAATAATAAAATGTTTCATGTTACTGTCCATAGTGGAATTTGGCCTACGTGGAACTAAACCTTTAACTTTTCCAGAGCTTTGTTGACATTATTGGATGCCACACAAAGGGTCCCCGCGCTGCTAGCGTTTGTGGCGTTCAGTGGACGGTCACGGCACATTTGCTTGTGGTCACAGCTCTACGTTATAAACGGGCAAGTTGTAACCATGTGATCCTACACAAGTGATCATTATTACAATGCCCATTCCTTCTGGCACGGAAGGGGCATCTATTGTTGGAGCACTAACATGTATACTTAGGTTGCCCCCACAATAGATGCCCCTTAGGCTACGCTATAGTGCCAGCGACGGCAATGTAAGGCTACGATCGTGGAAAAATCAAATTGAGATGACCCAGCGATCGCGACCAAGCGTGCTCCGTCAGTCACGCTACTATAAGCGCACGCGACGGAGCAATGCATTTGTTTTGACGCCCACGTCGCGGGCCGGCACTATAGCGCAGCCTGCGCCTACTTGAGGATTTAGACCAGGGCTGGCCAACTCCAGTCTCAAGGGCCACCAGGACAGGAACATTAGGGATTCCCTCGTGGAGCACAGGGCTCAATCAGTGGCTCAATATTCTGAAAGCCACCTGTGCTGAAGCAGGGATACCTTAAAAATGGGCCTTGGTAGGTTCCAGGGTCTAGTATTGAACCGAACTGTGCTTATTGGACACTGTTCCAGTAAAGAATTGAGCGGTAATACGGGGCTTAGTGTATACCGCGAATTACTCTCTGGACAGTATGCGTTAACAGTGTTACCTCTCTCGTACATAGGACCTGACCCGGGGGGGACTGCGGGATTTCCCGGGCATGCAGAGAGCAGGGCTTTGTAGGGGGTCGGGCAGCTCACTCCATCCCTGATGTGCTGCAACCCAGCAGCATCCAATCAAGAGGAGGTGTCTGGAGCCTGTGGCTTAAAAGAGGGGCGGAAACAGCATGGAGTGGAGAAAGGGTGTGTCTGTCTCTCAAGCGTGTTGCACCTTTCACCATGTTCAGTATTTTGGATAAGACAGCTGGCGACCTACCTCTTGGTGGCCCTTGAGGACTGGATTGGTCACCCTGATTTAGATGACCATTGAATCACGATGCGCAACGGGGCCCATGTAGAAAAAAATATATACTTTGTATACGCTAAGCAAAACTTTGATATGCTTATTTAGGGAAACTGTGATGACCGCGCAGCAGAACAGCCGAAACAAATTAGCTGGGACAGAGCGTGTTGCATGCCGCAGTTTTCTATATCAGCGCTGGGGTCACGCAACTAGACATTGATGTTAGGACTTCTCTACAAATGTTAGGCTTCCAGCCTGCTCCTTGGAAGGCACAGGTGCTCCTGTCTAAGGACGTGTTTATACCGAAAAACGGGCAGGCACCAAAAACAGTAGCATAAATCCAATTAAAACTGTCACCCGGCCGATGTACGCGAGCGCGGCTTACTGCAAACGGACAGCTGGGAGAGACGTCCAAATGTGTTTTTTCCTCTGGTGACGGTTCACCAATGAGGGCGAACCGATCAGGCCACGCCCCTGTGTGCTCAGCTTCTTTCCAGTCTCTCCTGCATGTCAGATGCGCTCCGGAGGCAGCGGGAGTGATGTCCTCTGGAAAGCGCTGCCGTCGGCAGCATCTGGTATAATCACGCCCTTACAGTTAAATGAAGTTAGTTATTTTCTTGCCGACATGGTGAAACTCATTACCAAGTTTACTAAGGGAATCTTTTTCTTTCCCAACATTTAAGGGGGTTAATTTTATAAAGTACAAAGTGGCCGTAAATCCCCAATTACTTTATAGAAAAAGAGAGTGGCTCATGAGTAAAGAAGCTGACTCTGTAAGCAATGACATTAACGTAAAGCAAGATAGTGGTAAATCGGGTGGTTGTAGCTTTGTGATCTTAGGCTGAGGCCCCCGCACCTCGCTGCCGGCGCCCGGAGACTGGCGGCGCGTGCAGCCGATTCCGGTCTGCAGGGAGCTGCAGGACAGAAGACAGGGGGGGTGTGAGAAGGGAGTGAGGGGCGTTGGCCATGACGTCCACCGGCAGGTTCCCTCATTGGTGAACGCCGGGGAGCGTGGATTGCGTCCGTAGCGAGTCCTGTCTCCAATAAGCAACTAGCGCCACCGCTGCCGGCCACCCTCGCAGCGGCGGCGCCCATTGAGGGAGGGGCTCTGTCCCGCAGCGTCCGCCACAGCGGGCTGCAGTAGCCAAGCGGATCAAGCCCTTAGGCAAGTCACTTTATCTCCCTGCCTCAGGCACCAAAACATGATTGTACGCTCATCTGGGAAGGACTGTGCCTGTAACATTCCTATGTGGCTGTGTGCTGCAACGTGAGAGTGCTTTGAAAAATAAAGTTAATATTATAGGAAGGTGGGCTAATACGGCCCTGTGGCTGTTTCGAACTTATACAATAAGACCAAAAAAGCTCTATATACTAAGTCAGCGTTCCCAAAGGTGGGTCGCGACCCGGCACCAAATTCCGGGATCGACAGCGAAGCTGCGCGGCAGTTGTCTCCCGTCCCACGGCACCAAAATTGCCGGGTAGCAAGCAAAGCTGGCGCGCGGGGTGTCTCCCGTCCGTCAGTTGTTAAAAAAGGGCGGGATTCCCCCGTGGGTCCCCCCCGCGCCAGCCGGCAGCAGGGCGATCCCTTCCTCCCCCCCCGCCCCAAGTGGGAAGAGGAGGAAGTACCAGCTCCTACTGCGGCCTGCTACCCCCGCGGCCAGTCCCGAGTCCCTCCCATGGCACCCCTCAGACCACCCTCCCGTCCGGGCAGCAGGGAATCGGGGCAGCAGGGGAAAGCGTCGTTGGCAAGGTAAGTCACCCACCCAGTCACTGTCACCCAGTGACTCTCCCCACCGTCACGTCTCCCACCACCAGTCACTGTCACCCACCCACCCAGTCACTGTCACCTCACCCAAGTTACCCTGCCCCCCCCCACCCAGTGTCCCTGTCCCCCCCACCAAGTTGTCCCCTGCCCCACACACCCCCAGTTTCCCTGCCCCCCCCACCCCCCCCACCCAAGGTCCTGCCCCACCCACCAAGTGTCCCTGCCCCCCCCCACCCAAGGTCCCTTCCCTCCCCCCCAACCAAGTTGTCCCTCCCCCCCCCCACCCACCCAAAGTGCCCTGCCCTTCACCCCACCAAGTGTCCCTGAACAAGTGTCCCCTCCCCCCACCCCCCCACCCCCACCCCCAAGTGTCCCTGCCCTCCCCACCACAATGTCCGCCTCCCCCCACCACCAAAGTGTCCATGACCCTCCCGCCCACCCACCCAAGGTCCCTGCCCCCCCACCCACCCAAGTGTCCCTGCCCCCCCCCCAACACCCAAGGTCCTCTGAAATGTCCCTGGCCCCCCCCCCCCACCCACCCAAGTGTCCCTGGAACCAGTCCTGGCCCCCCTCCCCCACCACCCAGTCTGGTCCCCTCCTCACTCCACCAACCCATGGCCTGGCCCCCTCCCCCAAGTCCCCCTGGCCCCCTCCCCTACACCCCCCCCCCCCTCCACCACCACCCACCACCCAGTCCTGGCCCCCTCCCCAGTGTCCTGGCCCCCTCCTCCCAGTGTCCCTGGCCCCTCACTCACACCACATCCGTCATTGCCGTAATTCACTGTTTGTGTCTTGTGCGTATAGGAGGAGAGCGGGAGTGGTGTGTATCTGTATCGTTGTGTGATCAGGTGTGTGTGTGTATCAGTGTGTGTATCGAAGTGTGGTATGTATCAGTGGTGGTATCAGTATCAGTGTGTGTGTGTATAGTATCAGTGTGTGTGTGTATCAGTATCAATGTTGTGTGTATAAGTACAGTGTGGTGATGTTGTGTGTGTGATCGTGTATGGTGGGTGTAAGTGTGTGTATCATGGCTGTGTGTGTGTGTGTATCAGTGGCTGTGTGTGGTGTGGATCAGTGTCTGTGGTGGTGGGTTGTTAGTGTCATGTGTGTGTGTATCAGGTCTGTGGGTGTTAGTCATGTTGTGCTGTGTGTGTCATTCTGTGTCTGTGTGTGTTGGGGTTGTGTGTGTTGCGTGTCTGTGTGTGGGTCTGTGTGTGCAGAGTGTATGTATCAGTTGGTGTGGGTGTTGTGTGTGTGTGTGTGTGTGTGGTGTGGTGTGTGTGTGGTGGTGTGTGTTGTGGGTGTGTGTGTGTGTGGGTGGTGTGTGTGTGTGTGTGTAGCAGTTGTCTCTGTGCGGTGGTGTTGTGTCAGTGCTGCGTGTGTGTTGTGGCGCGTGTGTATCAGTGCGTGTCGTCGTTGCTCTGTGTGTGTTGGGTAGTCAGTGGTGTGTGTGTGTGTACAGGGTGTGTGGTTGTCTGTGCAGGCCCTATAGGCGATAACATTTTAGTGGGTCACGAAGGAGGAGTTCAAAATAAGGGTCACGGAAAAAAAAGTTTGGGAAACCCTGTAGTGATTGAATGGGCTGTAAGTAGGGCTGCCAGGTTTCCAGTATTGTACCGGAAGCGTCATGTATGGACATTGTGTCCAGTAAAAAAATAGAGGTAATAGGGACATGACAGTAGTGTGTCCGGTATACTTCTCTGCACTTAGAGACTGACGGCGTGGGAGGGCCGCAGATTCCCGAGCAGCTGCTGCTGCTAGGGGGCTGGGCGGCAGCTTCCTCCATCCCGATTGGCGTGTAGGTAATGCAGTTAATCAAGAGGGTTGTCAGGGTCTGGAAGGGAGGGGGGGAGGGGCAAGGAGAGAGGAGGAAACAGCATGGAGTGGAGTAGTGTGTGTCTAGAGAGTCGCACCTTTCACCTTGGTCCAGTATTTTTGGAGAGAACCACCTGGCAACCCAGCTGTAAGTGGTTAGAACTGCAGACCAAGCAATATCTACAGTGTTAATTTTTTTTAATAAATCAGTTCTGTACTGTGAGAAATATTGGAGCATTTAAAAAAAAAAAAAAAAACTCGGAATGAATTTTAATAATTATAATGTAACAAGCATTTTTATTTTATATATTTACAAAGTCACATCCACCTTCCTCTTCTGAAAAGGATCTCTGACACCCCCCCCCTTTTGAGCCCTGCTCTCTCTTAGCAGTGCAACCAGTTTATCTAGTTACTAGCAGGGCCAGCTCCTCCCCGTCTGTCCCAATAGATAACGCTCCTGCTCCGCGTCACATGTTCCCCAGCTCTCATCGGCATCAGCTTGTGATGTGTTCCGTCTCTCCGACCGGCTCAGCGATAACGTCCTCTGTTGCTGCTGCTCCCACGATGTCGCCGTGGTCACTCTTCACCTTCTGCGCGGTCCTCCTCACCCTCCGCTGCCGGGTTCAGGTAATTCAATGCTACCGGGGGGGTACCGTTACGGCAACATTTCTATTTTTCCCCGGGTACCCGTCATTCGAGGACTTGGTACACTTTATTCCCTACCTGCTGTCCTCTGTAGTCTCCCTCATACAGTAGATTGTAAGACTCTTGGGAGGGGTTTCCTTTCCTATTGTCTGATTTTTGCTGCGCTTATTGTATTATATAATTCCCTGTACTGTATTCTTTGAAGCGCCGAGTACACATTTTGGCGCTATATAAATAAAAAATCTACATACATACCACTACTCACAGGAGAAACGGAATAAATAAATTGGCAACTCAGCTAATTACTTATTCTGTTGATTGTATTGTATGCACATATTAAAGGGGATTTATTATTTATTTTTTAAATGGCAGCTGGACTTCTGCTTAAGACTTATCACCACTAGTACATATACACATAAATGGTTCTATTAAAGCAGCAGTCCAAGCTGTGGTTTTTCTTTTATTTATTTAATTTTTTTCCCTTTATATGGCATGATAACAATCCACACAATGATAAGTATTAGCTAAGTTGCGATAAATGAAGATTTGGCTCGGGGTTCACTAAATGTGCTGCAGAGGAGTATTCTACGCCTCGTGGAATGCTTTGCATATTAATGATGACCACAGTTGCTGTGGGGAGAAGATCAGTGACCAGGCAGTCACTAGATACAATTGGTGCACTTCTAGAGAGAGGACAGGGCTCAAGAGGGGTGTGCCAGAGCCGTTTCAAGAAACGGGAAGGGGATGTGACTTTGTTAAATGGTTTCTATAGAACAAAAAATGCTTGTTATGTTACATTTAATACTTAAATATGTATTCAAGGTGTTTTAAAAAAATGCTTCAAAGTATTTTCTCATAGTGCAGAACTGATTAAAAAAATAAAAATAAAACACGTGAGGATATGGCTTGGACAGCATTCATATTTAAGATTATTAGGTGACTTTTTAAAGAGACTCAGAGCCGAACCCTAAATCTCAAGATGAAATGTCATACCTAGTGGGTGAAGATCTTTCAGGGCGGGTGGTGTTACGGTGGTGTTATAGTATGAATCAGATTTTTAATGTCACATTTTCATTAATATTTCTCAGAAACAGAAAATGATTGGAGATGTACCAAAGAACCATATGAGAAGTAAAACATATATCTTTCCTGTGAGTGAGAAAAAACAGTACATACCCAATAAGGGGTCGTTTCACATACAACGAGCTAAACTTCCAGCCCTCAAGCCCCCCAACAGGTCAGGTTTTATACGGACATCCCTGCTTCAGCACAGGTACCTCAATCAGCGGTCTCAGTGTTGACTGGGACGGAAACTGATGAGCCACCGTGCTGAAGCTGGGATACCTTAAAACCTGACCTGTTGGGGGGCTTGAGGACTGGAGTTGAGCACCCCTGGTCTGATAGACACCACATTGAACTGATATTTAGCACTGTTTTTATCGTCAAACTGGGGTGCCATGAAAACATGCTAGGTGATTTGACACTTTTTTTTGTAAAACATTTGAATTTATTTGCCATCAACAATAGTATAGGCTTTTTTTTTTTAATAAAACAACGTATTGAGTTTCATAGTAAACTTAAGAATATTTAACAGACAAATTATACTTCCAAATATCGCCTTCGTTAATGTGCTGACCCTATTTAAATCAAAGATGTTTTTTTTTTCATACGCTTATAGACACAAATGGAATGCAGTTTACAAAATTTTTGAACCACCTTCAGAAACAAAGATGAACTACCGTGTACAAGAAAGTGTTAAAAAAAAAAGCACTGATAAAAGTTGGGAAAAAATTCAGCATCACAGCTGGCACCAAATGTTTTTTACGGATAAGTTTTAAATGGAGGCAGAAAAAGCCAATACCGATCGAAAACTAAATACAGTGCAGACATGTGGGTCAGCGCTCTTGATGACCTTGAAATGAACAATTGCATCCCTCTCTCCGCCTTAAACTTTTTCACTGACTGCCCAACACCCTCTGGAATGGCCACTTCCACTCAGTAACCGACTAGCAACCCCTCCTATCCACCTTAAGACCAACACCTTAAGACCAAAATGCTTAAAGAACATAGATATAAGCACTGTGAACATTCTGAAACATGTACTAAACGTTTGGCCCCCTGCAGACGCACCTTGCCGCGAATCCCACTTACTGTCTCCTGTAACCGTTCTCCCTACTACCAATTAGATGTAGCTCTCGGGCAGGGACCTCTAATTTATGTCAAGTCCGCTTTCTTATAGTTATTGTTTTGTCGACTACAAGATGTATTACTGCTGTTGAAGCGCTTATTAAATTGGTCGCCTGATCATAATAAAGATATACAATACAATACAATACAATACATACATACAGTTTTGACGGGGAAAAGAAAACATTTGTCGGGTTAGGACCGGGCTTTCTGCCTGATGGCTCCGGTGGGGAAAGGGAAATGCTCACATTCTATGCAGACAAACATTCTTTCTTGGCTCCCTCAATTCCCAGCTCTTCATCAAATGACTCATGTTGGCCACGGACTCACTTTTGGAGGAACTTGTTCAGTCCATGAGGTCCATCCGAAATTCTAGTAAATGACTTTGTCAAGTGTTCAAATGATGGTAAAAACAATGCAAGAAAGGATGCCATTCATGTTTTGATCTTCTGACACGAGAACACGTTAATACAGTGTTGTATATAATAATAAAGAATACCACTTGTGAGCACATTCAGGCTGGGGATGTCCCAACACATTTAAGTTTGCTGGGTGTGAAAAAGGCGGCAAAAAAACTCCACGTTAGTATAGCCAATAAGAATATCATTGTGAGCACATTCACATGTCGCTAGACAGGTCTGCACTCGGGTTGCCAGGCGTCCCCAAAAAAAGATGGACAATGTGAAAGGTGCGCCTGATTACATATGTCCAGGGAGGGGAAAATACTGGACACATACATGTCCAGTATTACAGTACCTCTATTTTTCACTGACGAGTATTCCAAATACAGGACAGTCCAGTTCAAAATGGACAACCTGCAACCCTAACTGCACCCTGCCTTTCACCATTATCCCACCTAGCACTACAATGTCTTCCTCTGCACAGGAAATGGTGAAGATGAATATAATGGTTGAAAGTAGAAACCAAAAAAGGTACACTGCTGCACAATACTAAACAGAAAAAGCGGGTGATACACTTACGGTTGATCCATGCGAGAAAGATGAGCCTGCCAACATCCAGGAACATAAGAAAAGGAGAGAATCGCGCAGAAGCACAACGGATTTTTCCCTCATTCTGATTTTATTAGAGCCAAAAAAAGCAATTTCGTTTCGACCTAGTGGTCTCTTTCTAAAGTGATATTGTGGCAGGATCCTGCCATTGTGAAGCGGCTTGTGCTGGGGGATAGATGACAAAGGCAGGTCGACAAATCTGTCTAGTACAGTGCAACGAGCACTTACAGTAAATTTCCGATTGCTATATGCTTTGCTGGGGGGTGGTTTTTGTCCCCTGTGTTTTTAACCCACCATACTTAACTAAGTATGGTGAAACCTAGCCAAAGCTTACCATTGTGCAGAGTCCAGTATAACCAACCACGCACTTGAGTATACCCATTAAGGTCTGACAGCGTGTGTGGTTGGGTTTACTGGCTATGCATCTTACCCAGGTTGGCTCAAAGGCTGTGACCATGCAGGCAGCGTAAGCTGTAGGGGACCATGTTATATGTTTGTTGAAGCAAAAGGGCACTGGTGTGATCATTTGCATGTACTACCCCGAATTTCCTTGCGTGCAGGGAAGCACTGTGTCTGGGTGAAGTAATGGTGAAAGGCAGGGCGGCACACCTAAGGCCCGCGTATAGTGCACCCGCGGGGACACGGTGATCGAGACGCACCCAAAAACAAATGCATTGCCCGCCGCGTGCGCTGTATAGTAAGCGTGGACGGTACAACAATGGCGACGGAGCGAACAGCGAATGTTATTGGATCCCTGCCATATGGTTCATTTTATTCAGGGTTCGCCTCTGTGACCAGCCCAGACCAATGAAATGCAGTACGGCGCCTCCCTGACGCGCCGCACGCGTAAATATAATTTTCGCTAGCGGCGACGGGTGATGTCACCGTTCGCGTGGGCACTATACGCCGGCCCAAAGAATCAATGAGCACACAGTAATGATTTCTCCAAAAGAGAACTAATGGCCTGAGTTTGTTCAGTGGGTTCCATGGGTCTTAAAGAATGAATTTAAACCGTTCATGTTTCCTTAATTAACCGAATGCTTGAGTTTTTAACGAATCATTTGTATTTTGTTTAGAAAATGCCTCTCAGATACCGGCCTTCGCTCCTGAGAGAGTGTGAATCCTGTAACATATAAATTACTTGTGGTACAAAAGGTATCATGAGCCACTAGTCGCTCTCCCTCCTATGTTACTCTATTGTATAGGTTAGGGTTTGCCAGGTGCTCTCTCCAAAAAACTGGACCCATGGTGAAGAGGTAACATAGACGTCTCGAGACACCGCACTTCCTCACTAAACCCACTCACCTCACGCCCAGCTGTTTTCACTCTTCCTTGGTCCCACCACCAAGCTCTTGACGTCCTGATTGGATAATGCTGGGTAATGCAGCCAGAGGAAGCGGTCCGCCCCTACAACAGACTTTCGGAAGAATCCCACCGCCGCCCCCCCCAGCCGGTCAGGTCACTGTCGGTGCAGAGTTAATACCGGGACACAACATGTCTTTCTAGTTACCTGAAACCGTGGTCAAATACAGTACAGTCAATACTGAGCACCGCTGGCAACCCTATGGAGTTTGATACTAGTTACAGCAGCCATAGGTTACAATGGACTAAGGACCATATGCGATTGGAAATAAGAGCAGCACCGATCATAATATCGCCACCTAAGTCAAGGCCAGTGCAGGAATGTATTTCTATGTTTCCTGTGGTAAAAGGGCTCCAAATCTAGGGGCCCCACCGTGTCTGCTTGTATTTCTGGTTTCCCATGTCCGCCTTACTTATACATAAGGGTAATTGTGAGCATTTGGCACGTTTGCACTGCCGTGGAGATTGCCCTGTTACTTAAATGTCATGTCATTTACATCACTTGTCTCCAGGTGGTGAATAGATGAGACTATGAGGTTGATAGTAGAAGAGAGGACGAGATGGGTGAGAGAATGAGGAGAAGATAGGGGTGCAGAAGAGGAGGATAGGGAAGTAAGAGGAGAGACTTAGGGGGAGAAGACGGACGAGATGGCTGAGAGGAAGACGGAGAGCTAGGGAGTAGAGAGACGAGAAAGGAGAGAGGAGACGAAGAGGAACAGAGGAGGTGATGGGAGAGAGAGGATGAAGAGAGTGACGAAAATGGTAGAGAGGAGGAGGGAAAGAAGAGGAGAGAGGAGAGGCAGGAGAGAAACGTTTCACACTCTCGCGAGACTCCTTACCTCGCGAGATCACCGGGGAGTTGCGCAGAGCGCTCCCCATCCCGCTTGGAGGCGGAGGTGACGGCACGGGATGTACCCACCGGAAACAGGAAAGGGGAGCGGAACCGAGCGGCTGAGGGGAAAAAAAAAGGAAAAAAAAGCACGACCGCTCTTCACCACGCGCCACCGGCGGGACCCAGGAGCAGGACACCGGGGAACGGGAGACCAGACAACGAGCGGGAAAGAGGAGACAGCCACCGAGCGGGAACCGGGAGAACAGGCACCGAGCGAGCGACACCGGACACCGCCGGCTCGCCCTTCCTCCCGGGAAGGATGGGGAGGGGCCGGGCGGCGGTGGCGTGAAGGACCCTCAGGACAGGGAGGGGGGGAAACGGAGGCCTCACGGTAGAGAGGGGGGGCAAACCGGCTGGGCAAGAGATAGCTGAGGTAACTCCTCCCCGCACGCACACAGTGCGTGGCTGGGGAATGCTGGCCGGAAAGGGTGAAGGTGGTGGTAACAGGGAGGGAGGGAGGGAGAGGGAGCGGGGCAGTATGTCTGTCCCTGCCCAACGAAGAGATAGAGGTAGTTGGGGGGGTGGGCAAGGTAAGGGCGAGACATATGCCCCAGAGGGGGCAGATGATGGGGTGCGAGAGGCGATTTACCTCCGTTACAGGGTGATATGCAAGATTTTGTGTGAGATATAACATGACATTCTTAGTTACAACCCCCCCCCCCCCGAAAGACTGTCATTACTGTGGGAAACATGTTGATTCCCTCCCCCTCTTGGGTGTGGGGTGACCTGAAAGTGGGACCTGGGTTTCTGCATTTTTTTTTTTTTTTTTAATATTATCATATTACTATCACGATATTCTGTTTGTCAAGCATGCAGTCGTTGATGTTTTTAGGGACAGGTAAGACATGCAGTTTATAAACAATGTAGCTCCAAAGGCAGAGCGCCATGTAAAGGTACCAGGCACCCCCACCCTTCATCTCCACCTCTCTTCACAGAGATCAGTTCTCCCCTTTCTTTGCATACATTCTACGAGTTCAATGGTGGGTGAAGTCAGGACTTGATATTTTAAGTAATATGTATTATTAAAACCACCCGTAATGTTATAATGAAATAAGTATACCAAACTTTTTTTAAATTTACATACATGTCAAAAGTAATGTATTTTTTCCCTATTGAACAGATATGTTGCAATACATGCCATATCACAATAAGTTGTCTATACACTAATCGTGTCTTAATATTATTGTTTGTGCTAAAAAGATGGTATTCCCTCACCTATTCCAGTAATGAGTTTCCCATCATTCAATTACAGTGTTGGCTGTAGTCACCTGTCACTGGGATTAATAGACCTGGCAAGGGTTCAGTCAGGAGTGGATACCACTATTGGTTGACCATTTCACCCATAGCAGGGTCGTGTCTTTCTAACTGACAAGGCTGGGTTGTTTATCTGATTTTAACAGATTGAATGAACCGTGATAGTCACAAAGATCATTCAGAAGGGTACATTTTTGGTGCACATCAATAACAATTTTTAATTTTTCGTGAAATCATTAGTGAAAAACCAGGTGAAAAAATAATCCAAAGTGATAATAAAAATTGTTTAAAACTGACACGTAGTGCTTTCTGCTGTTACCAACAACACTGTATACACACAGTGTGGTTGTGACTTTGCAACACTGTGAGGTATAAATGTACAATATGTCAATAACAATTGTATCCTCCTGCTTGATAATAAGTAACTGTACATCTCACAGATGGTAATGTTAAAGTCACTCAACATACATTACTAGCACAGTACCTTAGCATATTAGAATTCATTATGTCACATAGAAGTATTAAGCAAACCGTGTAGTTCAGGTCACAAGAAGCAAAAAAGTACAATATTAATCAGAGAAATGAGGATGACACATTTGAATTATGGGAGTCCCTCAGCAACTAAATAGCCATATGAACGCTGTTTGCTATAAAAAGACAGCTCCAACATCGCTGTCATCTTTACTGGGTAGTCCCTGTTATCTAGGGAGAATACGTATACATAAATTGATTCACAAATGGCAAACTAATCTCCATGAAATAACACAACTCTGTGCGAAATACTTTGCTTAGTAACCGCTACGGGCTCTACTTGCCTGGCGTTAACAACATCCGCCCTGCTCAGACCTCATGCACTCAACCGCTGGGTGCGGAATCAGCTGCACACGTGTCATGAGTCACTATGCCCACGCCCTACGCGTGTTCTCTCCAGACGGCAGCTCTCCGGGGCAGGTGGATCCACCGTTGTTTTTACATATGATTCACGAAAAATTAAATGTGTATTGGGATGTGCACCAAAAATGTACCTTCTGAATGATCTTGGGACTCTAACACGGGTTCTTCAATCTGTTAAAACATAACTATTGTACAGTGGTGGCACTACTTGTGCATAAACAGACACTAGACATGATAATTTAGATGCTTAATTAAGAGTTGAAGCGGTGTGCGTGATGATGTGTGGTTTTTGTGTTTTATTGAGGCATTTAAATTACTAAACGTTTTATTTGTTGTGTGGGTTTTTTTTTTTTTTTTCAAACAAGAAACCTAAATCCTGAGGATCTGGAAAGAGCCTGCCGTTCAGGAGTTAAGTTGTCAGGGACTTGATACATTTTAAACTGTCCTTCAGTGGCTTTGCGTTTCTGTATAGTGTGTTTATCTCTATGGAACAATGAAGGTGTGTTCCTTGAGAGGTTAGATTGTTTTGAGTTCTTAATGGGTTAGTGAGAGAGACCCACTGAAATCATACTGTGACGAGAACAAGGGATATTTTTTTAGATTATTTCGCAATGTTTCTTTGCATCGATCAGCTATTGAAAACTAATTGCTCATCATGTAACGCAGTTATATATACTGAGTTGTTTGTAGTTAAATGTGATGGGAATTCTCAATTTTGAAAGCATTGTGTTACTTATTTAGGAGAAGCGATGTATAGCGATGTCTGTTCATTTGTCAGTTATGTGGGAGTGAGGAGGTTTCCTGCCCTGCACTTATTTCCTGTCAGAGAGGAAATGGGGAACTAGGATATGGAGTTTTTTAGTGCTGAACTGTTTTACAAGGGCGTTGTGAAGGGCGTGAATCGGTTTTGTATTCCAGTGCTGGAATACAGGATTTTTATGAATTATTTCCCCCAAAACGTTGTAAAATGTTTACCTGTATACTGGCATTTTTTGTGAGGTGGTTGGTTACATATGTCATTTGTTTGCAGTGGTTTTTTTTTAATGGACAGTGAGACAAGGGTGTATTGGTTTTAATTTGGGGAGAGTTGTGTCATTAGATGAAATCTGACAAAAGCTAGGTCTCAAGGGACACCGTAATTCCCACGCCTATTGTAGCGTTTTAAAAATCAACACGTTTGCTGGGGGGAAAAAAATTTCCTTATTATAGAAAATGTTAAATACCTTTTTTTTTTAATTGAAATTAAATAATTGAATTCTTATTATAGAAAACATTTGAGATTTCTACAGCACTCTGATTACACACGCCAGTTTGAGAAGGACTTGCATTAATATGTAGTTCACAGTTTGAGGTTCGGCATGTTGAAATGATTAAGGTTCAGAAATTGGTCACAGTGCGTTTGCATCATTTGTAGACTTGCTAATTTTGAGCAGGGAAAGTACAGTATGACAACTTTCAAGTAATCTTCAGAGTTTTTTTCTCAGTGACTGAACTGGCAAAGACTTACTGTGAAATTCCACGTTGAGACTGTCCTCATACCAGGTGCCAGTTTTTTGCGGGAAAAAACATATTCTTTTAACAAAAACTCCCTAGTAGTTTATACTGGACACATATGCTGCAGCCTTTACTCAAATTCTAAATAACCACGTTTACTAATATTGTTATCAGTAATTCAAATAAATCTTTTATGTTTGGACACAAAAAACACTTTTTATCAACATTTGATTACAGTGGGGGATAAGTATTCTTGGATGTATGTACTCTTTGTTAGTTATTATTTTAGTCTTTTATAGTTGCAATTGAAGTTAGGATCTGTATGCTTTTTTGCACTATCCACTTTTTAAAAATGTTTGTACAATGAAAAAAAAATTTAGTATTGAAATTGTTATTTCAGAAGTGGCAACTCAGTCCTCAAGGGGCCACCCAGGTCAGGTTTAAGGATATTATTGCATCAGCAGACAGGTGGACATCACAGACTGAGCCACGTGCTGAAGCAGGAGTATCATTAAAACCTGACTGTTAGTAGCCCTGGGACTGGAGTTGACCACCCCTGGTTAATATCTATTTGGGCTCCAGTTTGATTGCGAGGACTATTATTATATTATAAGTATTATTATTATTATTATTAGTATCTTTTAGATTTATTTTGCTTTTCTAAAAGAACAATTGGTTGGAACCTATTATTTGTATACATCTGAGATAATTTCCTTTTATAAAATGAACATTTTTAAGAAGAAACCCCCTGCTATTTTACACTCCACGTTGAAAGCGTTCAATTCACATTGTAATTTTTCTTTTTACTTGCTGTGGGACAGTACACAAACGAAAAAAAAAAACAGATGGCTTGTAAAAGAACAACCTTGCTTCTTAATTTGCCATCAACCAACTTCCTCCATGATTAACTAATCTTACTCTATCTGGAATAGGTCATTTTTTATTATTAGCTCACTATTGGATTTGATGAATTTTTGTAAATTGTGATTGGCAAGGGTTTTTTGTACAATAACAGGCAGTCCTCGGTTATCCGACACAAGGCGTTACTCAACAATGGCGTGTTAAAGGAAAAACACGTTTTTCATAGGAACACTGGTTAAATGAAAGGTTCCGTCTGCGGCATTTTAACACTAAAATACACAAAATATTTAAGCAGAGGCAATAAGGTATGCCGCACCACATAAATTATATAGTGTATATTACTGTAATATAGTAATGTTAGCTAGGATATATATTAATATATAATAATATATATGTATATAATATTATTATATAATATAAAATTATGTATATATATATATATATATATATATATATTGATATATATATATTATACTCGACGTTTGCAACGCGAACTTGCTTAGTGCGGTTGTGGTGGTGTTGTGTGGGGGTGTGAAAAAAAGAACATAGGTATGCATTGCATAGCGTTGGATAAGCCATTCGTTGTAAAACGAGGACTGACTGTATAGATAATTTCCTCAGATATATACATAATGCATGTTCTTATTTGCATGAATGTATTCATACCTATGATTGACCAGACAGGAGAAATGGCCCATTTATATGGCTATTAAGTTCTGTACTAAATACTGTATATAATTGTTGTCATTTATTTTGCTATTTTTTGGAACTGTACATAGATATACTGCCATCTTCAGGAACCATTGCAAGTATTTGGCACCAGTGGACAGGAATTGCATGCTCAACAGTGCTTGTGCAATTTAGGGGAGCTACCCAGAAGCATCAGCCCCATAACCTGATTTTCCTTTCATTTTAGGTTTCCTATACCAGATTCATGTATCGCTAACACAGTCACACTGAGATAAGAACCAAAAAACTTCGGCAATCATGCCACCAAGACCTTCATCTGGAGAACTATGGGGCATCCACTTGATGCCCCCAAGAATATTAGTGGAATGTCTATTACCGAATGGTATGTTAGTGACTTTAGAATGCCTCCGTGAGGCAACCCTGATCAATATCAAGCATGAGCTTTTTAAAGAGGCTCGAAAATACCCTCTTCACCATCTACTTCAAGACGAATCCTCTTACATTTTTGTAAGTGTTACACAAGAGGCAGAAAAAGAAGAATTTTTTGATGAGACCCGCCGTCTCTGCGACCTCCGGCTGTTCCAGCCTTTTCTAAAAGTCATTGAACCTGTAGGTAACAGAGAAGAGAAAATTCTCAATCGAGAAATCGGTAAGATAGTTTTGACATTAAACACATGGAAAATATAAATAAATATCCTTCTGGCAGCTTTTCCTGGATATTTCTTCCGATATTTATTTTTATAATATGCACATAGCAATTCATGAGCAAATATGAACACAGCACCTCAGGTGGGTACGTGTCCACATTCTAAGCATCGCTGTTAAGTTCTTCCTGGCTCCCCTTAGATGGAAGTCTGTATTATACAGCTTTACTTCTGAGGTTTGTTTTTGAGTGCTCTGGCTAAAAATAACTTTTCCGCTCTGATATAAAAAATTTGATTGGGTAACATTTGCTGAAGCACCTATCTTCTGCAGGGTTCTCTCAAAGCAATGATAAGCAGCATTGTTCAAATTTCAGCAATTTATTAGTCATTGTGTATTATATATTCTGATTACATTGGATTAAACTGGTTTCTCCAGCTGATTTTCATGATGTATGTAAACATGCTTTGAAGTATCTATCATTTAAACACAATTATGCAGTATTGGACATTTTTACTTGGGTTTTTGCTAGTAGGTGTATGCTGCAGCAGTATTGTTTTATGGACATAACAGGATTATGTGGATTTTATTGCAAAATCTCTTGATTTCCATATTGTTTAAATCATGACATTTCTAACGGTCTTCTTTTAAAGAAACAAAATACATTTGTGACGTGATATATGGTTGTCAGTTTGCTAATGATTAAAGTGTAAAAGTTCTCTCCCCAATCTTCTCTGCTTTGAAACATTATCCAAGTACATCTCTGACATACTGTAACTGGCAAATTGGTTTTCATTACTTTAATTTTGATATTGCACATACTCTTGGCATTAGTGCAGACAGGGTTGGTGTATAATTTATAGCCCTTGTTGCTTTATCATTATGTCCTTATTCCTAATTAATACCAGGGTAATTTATCAACTTTTCGAAAACCTATTCTGTCCCAAATGGCTTCAATAAGATTTACCGGGCAATGGTTTATGAAAACAGTCATTTTATCTAATTGTGTAACTGAAGTAGTCTTTCTCCTCCAAAAGGTTTTGCCATTGGAATGCCCGTGTGTGAATTTGATATGGTGAAGGACCCGGAGGTGCAGGACTTCAGAAGAAATATTCTGAATGTTTGTAAAGATTCAGTGGAACTTCGAGATGCTAATGGCCCCCAGAGCAGAGCGCTGTATGTTTACCCACCAAATGTGGAATCTTCTTCAGAGCTTCCCAAGCACATAGAAAGCAAACTAGACAAAGGTAAGGTAATGTCACTGGTCAATGTGCAGATCCTCTACAATTGTATTGTTAATAGTCTCGCTCGAAGCAATACAATTTCTAAGTTAGTATTGGGCTTAGATCCACTTCGCACCATTAAATCAGGGCAAATAATGTGATGTTGCCTAATGCGGGGACGGATGTTACTTTCCCTGAGTTAACGCCTTATTCACTAAGCAAGCGATAAGCAAAAATAACTGTACTAGAGCTCATTGGCATAGGTTAATGTCGTGTTATTTCAGGATAGCACTATGTTGTCTTTAAGGAACGGGACAAGAGTGCATACCGAGACTAAACGTTTGATACATTTAAAATATTAACCATATAGTGAACTATTTGGCCAGCTAGCCCAAGGGCCACAATATTTACCTTCCACAAGCCTAACCTCCCCCCCCTCCCCTGCTTACCAAACAGATTAGTAAACCATTACTTGACAGCATACTGAAATCTCCCTCTACCTCACCCCTCCAAGTAAAAACAAGTCTTGCAGCCTTATTCGCCAAAGCTACAGATGTAGGTTATGGCACAATAACAAATGCAACCCTGCAAATGAAACAATAAACATTAAAGCATACATTAAAAAAATGTATTGGGTGGTTATTAACCCCTTGATTGCTGTGAGGCTCCCTAGGCTCAGTCTCTATGGCACCAACAAGGTTCATGAATATTTAAAACCAACAGAGATCTACTAAGATTTTCACGGTTCAGGACCACTAGGAACTAATTCACAGAGAAAATCCTATGGCACAATGCCCAACTCTTTGAAAAACAAAAAAACAAAAAAAAAGCCAAATACAATAGTTTTCTAAAAAAAAAAAAAAAAACTTTTTTAAATGCTTCGACACTTGATTGCCCATTGACTTCTTTTCATAAACGGATGTCCCATCCTGATGGTCCCTTCCCTGCCGCAGACGTGTGTGTGTTCTAGCTGGTTGCCCTCACATAATACATGGTCAGCGACACTGTAATAGATCAAGAAATCTACAATAAAGACAAACTCAAATTAGAATACTGAAATCATTATTTGCCTACTTATTAGTTTGGCTGATCTTTCATTGTCATTTGAAACATTCCTAGTATTTTGTTGACGTAAACATGGTACTGAACACTGCAAAGGAGGATAACCCAAATGCCTGGTTTTGCGAAAGTTTAAGACTTTGTTTGTAATGGGAACACTCTTCTTCTTGCAGGGCAAATCATTGTAGTCATTTGGGTCATTGTATCCCCTAACAATGAGAAGCAGAAGTATTCGCTGAAGATCAACCATGATTGTGTGCCAGAACATGTAATAGCTGAAGCAATCCGGAAAAAAACAAGAAGTATGTTGCTATCCCCGGAACAGCTCAAGCTGTGTGTTCTGGAGTACCAAGGAAAGTATTTGTTGAAAGTTTGTGGATGTGATGAATACTTGCTGGAAAAATACCCACTCAGCCAGTATAAGGTAAGAAAGATCTTTTAATGCCATGGTGGTTGTCCCTGGAGAAATTACAGCTCAGCTAGTATATATCAAATACACCGTTTTTGACATTTTTATAAATTTGTTAATTAATATCTATGCTTTAACAGCCTTTAAAACATCCCTCCACACCAAACACACTTTGGAAAAATTAAGAAAAGAAAAATGGTTGAACAAATGTGACTGATTCTTTAAAATATAACATTTCCTGTAGCTGTGCAGTTTCTGCTGTTTTTGTAAGGGCATGCCAGATACACCATGTTTTATGGGCGTGAGGCTGGGGGCCACTGCCCCAATTTTATAGAAGTAGAAACTATGGCCCCTAATCAGTATGTATGTATGTCTTTATATAGCACCATTAATGTACATAGCGCTTCACAGTAGTAATACATGTGACAATCATATAAATAACATATAACTACAAATAACAGATAATGGGAATAAGTGCTTCCGAAATAAAAGTAACATTGTGGAAGAGGAGTCCCTGCTCCGAAGAGCTTACAGTCGAATTGGTGGGGAGAACATACAAAGACAGTAGGAGGGCAATATGATGTGAAGCTGCTCTCCAGTGCTGGAGAAGAGAGATGCTTAACTGGCACATGGAAGTGTCTTTACAACATATTGAATAGAGACTGTTTACTGACATCCACCTGCTGCTTAGATTAAGAAGTCATTAAACCTCTCCAGTCTGTAAAGTAACTTCTGGTGTTTAACCTTTTCACTGCCAGGGGTACCAGCAACACATTGCCCTCGAGCAGTGAAGGGGATAATATGCAAATGCAGGTATTTTGAAGTTAGATTAATTTTACATGATACAGAAAGGGTTCCCTATTCAGACTTAGAGCTTAAGTGAGGAACATATGGTTTAAAAAAAAAAAAAAAAAGACTTACAAATGTTTCCATATTTATATTTCAGTATGTAAGAAGCTGTATAATGCTTGGTCGATTACCCAATTTAATGTTAATGACCAAAGACAGCCTGTACAACCAGCTTCCAGTGGACACCTTTACGATGCCATCGTACTCGAGACGCATCTCGACAGCAACACCTTACATGAACGGAGAGGCTTCAGTCAAGTCCCTGTGGGCCATCAGCAGCACCCTGCGAATAAAAATCCTGTGTGCAACCTATGTAAATGTAAACATTCGAGACATTGACAAGGTAATTGCACACACAGTCTGTCTCCTTGGACTTTGGCAAATGTTGGGAAATGGTGTAAACATCACAGCTGTGTTTCTGCTACTTTTTAGATCTATGTCCGAACGGGCATCTACCACGGAGGTGAACCATTGTGTGACAATGTGAACACTCAAAGAGTCCCCTGCTCAAATCCCAGGTAATCCATGTGCTCTATCAAACTTTTCTTGTACTTTTTCTCTTGCATACTGTGATTTTATCTTTATTAGCTCCGTCTCTTTGCATAGAATTAATCCTTCCTTTTCTGTAGTCACTTTTTTTTTTTTTTTTTTCTGTTCTATTTCTCGTAGTACAGTTGTGGCCAACTCCAGTCCTCAATGGCGACCAACAGGTCCGGTTTTAAGGATATCCCTGCTTCAGCACAGGTGCCTCAATCTTCGACTGAGATCTTCAAAAACCTGACCTGTTGGTGGCCCTTGCGGACTGGAGTTGCGCCCCCCACACACTATTTCCTAGTAGTTTCCCAGTTAGTCAGCCTCCCATTTGTGTCACACATTTACAGAGCCAAGTTACAAAGCATTATGTGCTTGCACCTGGCAGGAATCTCGGGTTGGGAGTCCTTGGTATTTACTAGGTTATTTTGGAGAGCACTTGAACATTAGTGAATTCGACACAAGTATTGCATATTTGTTTTTTCTTTTGGTTTACACAGTTACATAGTAGATGAGGTTGAAAAAAGATGTACGTCCAAGTTCAAGCTATGCTAAATTTAAACAGATACACGATTCTATATTTGTACTTGCAGTATATTGTATTCATATAATATTGTACACAATTGTAGGATAAATGGCAAATAAGCAGAAAATCTTCACTTGACCCAACTACAATAAAACCTAGTACAGGTAGTCCTCGCTATCCAACGTTTTCACTTTACAACGAATGGCATATCCAACGCTTTACAATGCCCCCCTATGAGTCATTTTTCGAGGCCTGAATGCGTTATCCAACACTCACCGCCACTGATTAACATGGGGCTCACTTTACAATGGTTTCACTATCCAACGCTACTTTCAGAACGGATTCCGTTGGATAACCGAGGACTGCCTGTGTGCGAGATCCCACGTGGCAGGTCAAGGGCAACTTGGTGTAATCCGCTTCTTTAAATTCAGTCACACTGACTTTTCTGTAACCATACAAAAGATAGGAGCGTAGACTGCACACTCACAATGTAAGGAAAATAACCAAAAATATTTAGCTGGTGCTTGATCATACCGAGTAAGTCTGCCAGAACTTCTACCCATAAATACGCAAAAAGGGAAACAAATACTATGTGGCAGACCGCAGCAATATCATTCATACAGAGCAAGTGAATACACTCCTCCATGAATGACATTGCGTAAAGATCATCTCTATAACTACCAAGAAAAGGAAATCAAGATGCATCAACCATTGTTTCCTGCTGATTAACGGTTGGTCTGTAAGATACACGTGGAATCCTCAGAAAAGGCATTTATAATTTATAGCATAATCAAATCTTTTCCCCTATACCCTTTCTTGTGTGAACTGTTTTACTATAAACATATATAATCATTTTTTGTCCTTTAATTGCCAGGTGGAATGAATGGCTTATGTATGACATGTTCATCCCTGACTTACCCCGAGCTGCACGACTTTGCCTTTCCATTTGCTCAGTTAAAGGCAGAAAGGGCGCAAAAGAAGTAAGTGTGTAACTCTGTGTTGGGATTTTGCTGTCGCCGCACAAGAAAGATTTGGGTCAGAAAATGGCGTCAAGGGGAAAGCCAACCAGGGTGCAGGGAAGCTTCAAATCTCCTTGTGCACAGCAGGCGCACAGGGCAAGGCCAGTTCTAACACATTGGTTATGATGGGCAGAGCTTCTTTTTCTTGGTCCGCGAGCGCTTTCATGTGTACTGTGTGCCAGTCTTTGGTTCAGTGGTGTGTTCTGCATTCGCCGATTGTTCTCTAATACTGCCGCTTGTAAAAATTATTATACATGACAGATTTTTACTTTCTCTACAACCAGTCTTACAAACATATATGCTAAAAGAATGAAACAGCAGCCCGTAGAGCCCTAACCGAGGCCCGCGGTGGCTAAATTAAGCAGTATTGTAAAATTCACTTCTCTTCCATTGCTTGACCCTCTGGGGGACAAGGGTGCCTGCAACACATGGCTCTGCTCTGACACTGAACATATCAAGTGTGCATTGGCACACACTGCAAGCAAACATCATGGACAATAAAATATAGGTGTTTATGATCATCGGGAATTGAAAATGACATGAAAGCTAGTGACTTCAAATGTGACCCCCAGGGATTACCTATTTTGTTGTCTCCTTTTTGCCAACGCAACCTTTGCAGTTTCTTTTAAAAGTGCAACCATTCAACCACTATTGAGGCAACGCTTGTTATGGTAGCTAATATCAGTCGTTGCACCTCTCATATCATTTTCCTTGTTGTGAACATTTATTTATTTTTGCTGACGTGTTCTCAAGAAAATGTAAAAGTAAATCCCATTGCAAACATTTGATACGCTGAATTGGAAATGCAAACACGGGCAATTCTGAGAGAACACGGACAGTGCAAGGTTGACTGTGAGGGTAAACGTGTCTCTCTCCCTCCATTACCTCATCTAGTTGGGGTGAAATACTGCAGTAACTAACCTGTAGCAAAACTGATCTAAAGTTGTAGTGATTAGTCAGAATTTATAGAGTGTTTTTTTTTCTCCGGGAGGGGGGAGGGGAATAAAAGGTGTTTTAAAGTAGCCCTGAAAAGAGAATATTTCTATAGAAATAACTGCAAAATATATGGTCCATTTAAACAAAACACAGAAGATAAATATTTGGGGGCTTTATGAGCATGTTCCTATTTCTTCATACTCTGCACTCTGTGCTCTGTTTACACTGGCAGTGATATCACACGCGTGGCTACAGAAACCTGTAAGCTGTGTCTTGATTACGTCACAATAAAACAATGCTGTCCTGTCGGGACAGTCTGAATTTTAGGTGGTTAACCTGATTCAGGTTTGAGTATATAAAATAGGTAGAATGAAGTTGCGTAAGAATGCGCATTGTTTCTTAAGGTCTGTTTGATAGCAGTTAGCGTGAAGCGCTATTATAACGCAAACTCCATAGGAAGTGGCATCCTCCTTGAATGCAGCTGTAATGTATAATATAAACATTGCTCAAGGAAGTGAAAAAGTATTCCTCATCAAAGTTTGCTTAGCGTCATCTAAAAAAAAAAGAATGTACATCTGTATTTGAGTTGCTCAGTAACAGTGAACACCCCTCTTAGGGGAAAAACACACCACATTGAAAATATATGTATCAATTCAGTTGACTGCCTCCATTTTTCTTTTCACTGTTAAAGCCGTAATCTGTGCTGATCACCATATGTTTTTTTAAGTTCTATTTTACCTGACTAGCTCTCTTTTCACCCTTTCCCAGCGCTGTTTTTATTTTATTCATCCGACGTTCAGTTCGGGAGATATTAGAATTTGAGTTATGTGTCCGGGAGGCTAAAATGGCCTTAACCCCAGAGCCCTGTACAGTCTAACATTTACCAGGGTATCCGTAGATACTAGAGAGCCTAAAATCATGTTTTTTCACACTAGAGAAAAAGCGCTAGGAACGGTCAGGGGCAAAGATACTAACGGTTAACACAGATTCCCAGTCTCAAACTCCCACACCCAACACAAAGTAAACATATATTAAGTCAACCAGAGCGCTATTGAGCGTGGCAATTGTATATAACAAGAGACAGGGGGTGCCCAACGCTGCATCCAATTGACAAAACACATAGAGTAAAATACTTCAATAATAATAAAATACTTGGTTATTTAGTTAACCCTTTGGCCAAAGGCGTCATAAGCCTGCATACCAACGTCAAGGTATAACCAAAATAATGCAGGTCCTACACTACACTGTGAACCCTTCCCCTTACCTCTGTGAGAGGGGAACCATAATGGGTCCTGTTCCTGCAGCAAGTGAAATGACCTTCCAACTTAAAGGGTGAAGGGGGAGGAGTGAGCTCTGGGAGGAGGTGCCACAGCCTCCAAAAGAGACATAGGTTAACACAGATTCCCAGTCTCAAAGATACTAACGCCATATAAGTTAAACTCCTATGTGCTTCAGGAAGAAACTGCTTCTTTAAATTGGTTTACATGTATTATTACAACACTGGTGTTATTCTGTTTTGCTGTGCTAAGTGATCCATATTTGTTGACGTGCACACACTTATCATATAAAGTGCCAAGCGTGTGTGTACAATAAAGCATTGTGTGCTTTCAGAGCACGTCCTTTTTGTCTTGTGGCTTCATAGTTGGGCAGCAAATATTAACCTATGAAATATGAGCTTCCAGTGTCTTACTGTAAAACACGTTGAATTTAGTTCTTGAAGTAGCCTGTCATTCTATTTTACGGACTCAGCTTGGTTTTTCTTTCTGCGAGTCGTCCGCTTGACCCATATTGAATCATTGTAACACTTAGACATTGCAATGTATCTTTTGCAGGAGCACTGCCCGTTAGCTTGGGGAAATATAAACATGTTTGATTACACGGACACCCTGGTCTCAGGAAAAATGGCTTTAAATTTGTGGCCTGTACCTCACGGGTTGGAAGACTTGCTGAATCCTATTGGAGTTACCGGGTCCAACCCAAACAAGGTAATCAACAAATGGTTTCAAATGCTTCTCTCCCCCCCCCCCCCCCCCGCCTTCCTCCAATTGGCTTATTATTTTTTCCTGTTTTTCTTGTTCCCTAGACTAGTTTCTCTCTTCCTCCCCCCCCCAGTATTCTAATAAAATGAAGATCCTCGTTACCCATGTCTCTTAGGAAACTCCCTGCTTGGAGCTGGAATTTGATTGCTTCAGCAGTCCGGTCAAGTTTCCTGATATGACTGCCATAGAAGAACATGCAAATAAGGCGCTAGAGCGAGAAATGGGTTACAACTACAGCCATTCTGGACTGGTAAACTATATTTCTTTTTTAATTGAACAAGGTTATATATTTCAATAAATATTTTTGTATGTGCAGCCACAATAAAGAGAAAACGTTTGGTCCTTGAGTTTCACTAATCTGACCAAATTGCCGTTCCCTTTCCTGTTCTTATGTGAGGATGATTACCTAACTAAGACACCGGTTACCTCTTCTAAAAAAAGAAGTATCGGCTCCCTCTGGCCATCATTACTCGCGTGGTTGGGGTTTATCTGTAGCAGTGAACAAGTTTGGCTCATTGGGAAGATTCAGTGTTAGATGTGCTACCTACAATTACCCTTTCTACTCTGACACTGGGCATCAGTGAACCCTAAATCTATTGGCACATCTTTTGAGAAGTTGGTTGGTATCCATTGTAGTCATACTTTTCACTATTCATGTTTCTCTTTATCTGCATGATAGTATCTTTTCACCTTGGGTGCGGATCCTTCCTTCTCTTCTCTGTTTACCTGTGCAGTAAATACTATATAGTGAGAAGGGTCATTTAAATGAGTTAATGCACTGTTAGACGTGTGTTCTTGAATATGATCGATGTTACATGATTGCCATGTGTCTAGGGAGCGCAATCTTATTAAAGTAGTAATTGCACAGTAGTTTGATTTATATCTTACCAATGTATACATTGCTCTGCTCTCGTTAAATGGTGTGATGCATGAACCATTACATAGCACATTTTATTCCCGTGTCTGTAATGTGAAGAAAAATCAATCCTGAGTTTGTTTTTCTAATCATTTATTGAATCCCCAAATATGCAAGTGTCTACGGTCTGTAAAATCGTTTTACTTGAACAATTGAATTTCTAGACATGTTACTCGAACGTTTTTAAGATTGTTTCATTTTTTTTTGTGTTGCAGACAAACCGGATAGCCAGAGATAATGAAGTCCGAGAAAGTGACAAAGACCAGCTTAAAGCCATTTCTAACCGCGACACTCTTTCTGAAATCACAGAGCAAGAAAAGGAGTTTCTCTGGAGCCACAGGTATTACACACGTATAATAAACCATGTACTGATCAAAAGATGAACATGCGTTAATTGGGGACCCTGGTAAATGGACAGCGGAGAAGTGTATACAATGTCCTGCAATATGTATGCTCTTGAGTGTTTACAAATAAACTCTTTATCCCAGCACGGAGGATTCTAAGGATATCTTATGTTTAATTTTTCTGTTTAGGGTTACCATGGTTGGTGCCTTTGGTAGAGGAGTCTGCTATGCCTCTCTGTATCCCTTTTTTGCTGCTTTAAACAAGTGTGGAGTTTTAGATGGTCCAAAGTAGAAGTGGCCAACTCCAGTCCTCGAGGGCCACCAACAGGTCAGGTTTTCAGAATATCCCTGCTTCAGCACAGGTGGTGCAGTCTGACTGAGCCACTTATTGAGCCACCTGTGCTGAAGCAGGGGTATCCTGAAAACCTGACCTGTTGGTGGACTGGTGTTGTCCACCCCTGGCCTAAAGTTTATATCACTCTTGATGCTCGGATGTTAAGTATCAGTAGCTCAGTTCAAGTTTTGTGTCTGAAAGCAACCCAGCAATCTAAAATGACTCCCAAGGAGGAAGTGTTTGATTGTGACCTTCTCTGTCGTTGAAATAGGTGTTACTGTTTTATGTAGATAATGTCTGGCACATTGTGTTTTACGGTGGGATTCTAAAGTTTAAAAGATGATACTTCTACATTTTGCTGCGCAGCCTAACAGAAATGATAGATAAATTATTCATATAAATTAGTGCATCGCTGACTTGTTAACAATTTTACTCATGCATTCTGTTTCACTAAGCTCAAATATTTAATTTCACAGGCATTATTGTCTAAATACCCCTGATATTCTTCCAAAGCTGCTTTTAGCTGTGAAATGGAATAGCAGAGACGATGTTGCACAGGTATTTATACGCACAGTGTTTATTTACAAAAACATTACTTTTATTAAACAAAGTTTTAGCTTTATATTTAGATTAAAGCAGCAATCCAAACTGCTCCGCAGGGTTTTTTTTTTTTACATTTTACAGATTGGGAACTGGGGTTCTTGAGGTACTTACCGGGGAAGGTACGGGCGTCAGTCCCCACTGGGTGAAACAAAATGGCGGGTGGGGTCTCAAGCCAACTGGAAGCCGCAACGTCGTCTGTTGCCGCTTTCTATTGGATGACAACTCAATGTGTAATTCCCGTACCTTAACCGTAAGTATTTTGAGAGGGATCCCAGCGCTAAATAATAGCAAGGTTCAGCTCCCGGGACCTCCTGGCTCCCATCCTGTAGAGGAAAAAAACAATTAGGGTCGAACTGGCGGGATTGTTGCTTTTTAATGCCAGTGAGAGCAATTTGCCCCAAATCTACTTTTAATAGTATTGCTTTAAAGGGGCAATCCCCGCCTGGACCAAAGTCGGCTAACAGCAGTGGTATGTTTAGTAGGCTAAAGTTCTTCACCTAAATACGATAGAAAGTATTTGGAAGATTTAGAAGTTCGAAGCCCTAAATTCCACAGAGCCTGAAAGCGTTGGTCCTCTTACTTCCCCCAACTCTGGTCATAATCTGTTCATTTCATTGGATAGTAGCGCATTTGTAAGCTTTTTATTCTGTTAATTCATAATGATCTGTTTCTGGCAAATGTTATTTAACTTGTAATGAGGGATGCTTCCCTCGCCATGATTTATACCATTTACCCTTCTTTTTACCTCCTTTCTGTTTGGAGGTATGTAATTTACAAGGACTACACCAATTTGATTATTTTTTTTTGGCAGTTTAAATTTATTTTTTTAAATGTAAGAACAAGCTTTTAGCAGGAGTATCGCCAAAGTGGTGGTATAAGCTAGTTTGCTGTATCATGCATTGCATTCAGTATTTTTTGTTTTTTATTTTGGTGGTGGTGTTTTAACTGGGATGCTCAAACTGGGGGGCACTAGATTTCTCAGGGGGGGTGCGGTGGTTGCAGAGGCCCCCACTCTTCCCCCAAGGCATATAAATTAATGCCGGGAGATCGCGTGAGGCCTCTGCAACTATCCTTACCTTGGGCAACGTGTCAAGTGACGTCACGTGACCCCGCAACATCATTTGACGTAAGAGGTTAGGGAGGGGGGGCGCGAGCAGGCAGGGGGTGCAGCGTGGAAAGATTGCACCCCTGTTTTTAACTTGTAACAGTTGGAACCTGGAATACATTTTTTTTATTTCCGACTGTCAAAGCAGCATTTGCATCCTGTTCTTATTTTGCACAGATGTACTGTCTGTTAAAGGACTGGCCTGCAATCCGACCCGAACAAGCAATGGAACTCCTGGACTTTAATTACCCAGATCGAATGGTGCGATCTTTTGCAGTTACGTGTCTGGAAAAGTATTTAACAGATGACAAGCTGTCACAGTATTTAATCCAGCTAGTACAGGTACATCCTCTTTCTCGCTAAATTCAGTACCATGTACAATATTTAACGCAGTATTGCTTGTTTGTCACCATAAACATGAATGGAGTCTTTTTTTCTTAAATGCTAAAGAGCAATCCACAGCAATTCCATTCGATGGGAGGGTCAGGATCCGAGATGCAAGGAACTAGAACAAAGTAACAATGTAGCGTTTCAATATTGTGGATTTGTTTTTTTTACGTCTGGAGGGATTTGAGATTTGAACTGCGCTCTTTAGCTTTCTGCTAATTAATTGATGTTGCAACACACTTCTGATCTAAGTCTTTCAGAGTAGAGGCCTACAACAAATTGTGTACTGAACACCTTTGTAGAAACCCTTACACTATGGTATTTCACTAGTTCCTAGGAGCCCTTGGGTTCCTCCGACATCCTTAAAAAGTTCGGTTCAATTTTCAGGTCATTTTAAAATTGTACCAAATACAGAAGAATGTACAATGCATCTGATCTCAGACGCGCTATTAGAGAGGGTTGGGTTGCCTTACAATGCATCTGATCTCAGACACTGACAGGGTCGGGGTTTCGCAGAATTTCACAATACAATTATAGAGTTCCTTAACCAAAAATAATTGTAAAGGTGTCTTGGACACCTCTTCATCCAAACTGCACAGTGTTACAGCTCTTTATAAATTATTCAATCAAGTTCAACAAGAACTCTCTGTGGGTTTAGAATTACAACTGTAAAGACTCTGTGTGTCATCTAAGTTTTATCTCTGTTAACAGGTTCTGAAATATGAGCAGTATCTAGACAACTTGCTGGTGAGATTTTTGTTGAAAAAGGCTCTGACCAATCAAAGAATAGGACATTTCTTCTTTTGGCATTTAAAGTAAGTGAGATCACAAATGAATGGACCTAGAAAATTGTGCACATCACCCAGATTGTTGAACCGTAGAAAGGACTTTGATTTGACAAATGTAATATGGAGATATATCTATATGACAGCAGGTAAACCATCCGTCTGGGAACAGAACTGAGATGTATCTTTGCACTTAAATATATTCTTTAAAAAAAGAATGCTAAAGAATATGGCAAAACATTTACTACAGGACCTCTAACGTGGGAGTGACCAAGTCCAGTCCTCAAGTGCCACAAACAGGTCAGGATGTCGGATATCCCTGCCTCGACCTGGGCCACTGATTGAGCCACCTGTGCTGAAGCAGGGATATTCTGAAAACCTGACCTGTTGGTGGCCCTTTGAGACCGGAGTTGGCCCACCCCAGATATAGTAGATCTGCTATTTATCCATTTCAGCCAACCATCTGTTTGACTGGAAAAGACTTTGATGTTGTTCCTTTTGGAATTTTCTCACACCAGGTCTGAAATGCCCAACAAAACAGTCAGCCAAAGGTTCGGTTTGCTACTTGAGTCCTATTGCCGCGCCTGTGGGATGTACCTAAAGCACTTGGGTAAACAGGTGGAGGCCATGGAGAAACTGATTAACCTCACAGATATTCTCAAACAGGAGAAGAAAGATGAAACACAGAAGGTATTTAAAGGCAGCAAATACCCGGCAAACCAGTAGCTCACGGGGTGGGCAATTCTAGTCCTCAAAGGCCACCAACAGGTCAGGTTTTCAGGATATCCCTGCTTCTGCATAGGTGGCTCAGTCTTTGACTGTCTTTCAGTGAAAGACTGAGCCACCTGTGCTGAAGCAGGGATATCCATAAAACCTGGCCTGTTGGTGGCCTTTGAGGACCGAGTTTGAGACCCCTGGTTTAAAGTATGTTGACTAAAAGTATGTCTGGTCGACTACATGGGATTGCGACTTTTTAAAGCAGACGTATGCACTGATTAGTTTTCTTTTAGCATTGTATCTTTTCCTTGCACTAAGATTTCTTTTTGCACCGCTGCTGTTTTAAAATATATGGTGCTCCGTTCAGGAAATGTAAGTCTGAAATAGTAAGTGTCCAGGAGGTTAAGATGGGGCTCTCCCAGCTCCTAGTGTAGTCTAATGGTTACTCCACAAGGAAGTGATTAAGAAAATCATGATATAAATATATTATTTAATTTTATTGAATTTTTTTTTTTTTAAGATACTAACATTATATGAGAAACTAAATGTGTGCAGACTTCTGAGGGGATTCTGGTTTATGGTTACGAATTGAACATTGTATTTTAGGTGCAGATGAAATTCCTTGTTGAACAAATGAAACGGCCAGACTTCATGGATGCGTTGCAAGGTTTTACCTCTCCTCTGAACCCTGCTCACCAATTGGGAACTCTCAGGTATATCCAAAACCTGCCCTTTTACTCCGACGTTTAGTTGCATAGAACGATACGGCTTAAAACCTTCATATGGAATATAACTCTCTGCTTTGCCTTTAACTTCGATGCATCAACGCTTTTTTCTAAACCAGGAGTGGCCAACTAAAGTCCTCAAGCGCCACCAACAGGTCTGGTTTTAAGGATATCCCTGCTTCAGCACAGATGGCTCAGTCGTTGATTGAGCACAGGTGGCCCAAGCAGGGATATTCTTAACACCTGACCTGTTGGTGGCTCTTGAACTGGAGTTGGCCACTCCTGTGCTAAACCTTTCTCTGCCTATTCTGTTTCTAATGACACTGCTAGTTTGGAGTCTGTGACAAGACACAGGTTGTTGGAAGGATGCATTTTCTCTCTGTCAGTGACACACTAAATTGATCGTTTGACACCATACAAAGAATAAGAAAGTGTGTTTCACGCAAAAAAAACGCTCATAAATACTACAAACATGTGGTCGACCAAAAAAATAAAGTATTTGAGGAATGGGGCCTGGTTTCAAATGAGGATGTGGCCCCATCTTTGTTTGACAAAATGGTCCGCTTCAGTCACTCGAAACGTCCCGCTGACAACTTTATGGGGGCTCCCACTGGGTACAGAGCTATCATCAGGACTCTATATATTGATGACTTGTATATACAAGCATTTGAATTAAACAGTCTATGGAACAACCTGAATAATGTCCATTTTTTAATTCATTTTTTTGTTACTATTTGCAAACTTTTGGAGTACGAGGACTCTTCCTTCCTTTTTTTTTTTTTTTTTTTTTTATGGTTTGACACCGTTAAAGGATCATGCATAAAATGAGCAGCCATGTAAACGGAGACATTCTGTGAATTTCCCAGGTTATGGAAGGTCCGTGTGCTGCTTAAGAGTCAAACTGAAGGCGCTGTCATTTCAGCCACCTTGTGAATGATCGTATTTTGTTAACTCACGTTTTCTATTTTGTAGGCTTGAAGAATGCAGGATAATGTCCTCTGCAAAAAGGCCACTGTGGTTAAACTGGGAAAACCCCGATATTATGTCAGAGATGCTGTTTCTGAATAATGAAATCATCTTTAAAAATGGGGATGGTAAGATTTTAAAGAAAACTTACTGTAATTTATTTAAGAACATCCTTGTTTTGTTTTTTTCTTTTTTTTTAAAAAGTGTATTAATGTACTTTGACTAGGTTTTAATTGGGGGGGGGGGCCTCCAAAGCTGAACAGTGTTTCTTTCATCTCTGGGGATCCCCTGCTTCCCGAGAGTCTTACCTTGGAAGGAGATGCCGGCTGGGCACCCAGTTTGGCCGTTTAAAGGTCCCGCGGGCCAATAGGAAGCTACGATGTAATTCCTTGCGGTTTCCTGTTGTCCCGCATGATACAGGACCAATAAACCTGCATGAAGACCAGGGGCACCTTCTGATGTATGTATCTCAGGGAGCAAGGGGTCCCCGACGCTTAAATTAACCTGGTTTAGCACCGGAGATCCTCTGCTTCCCACTTTGGGGGACACCATTTATGTTTATTTTAGAGGCACAGGTCCTTTTTAAGCTTGCTCTCAATTTGCAGACGATTTCAGAGCATACAGCATTGACATGTAGATATAATATGCAGAAATGTATTTATTTCTAAGAAGTTTTACCAGGAAGTAATACATTGAGATTTACCTCTCGTTTTCAAGTATGTCCTGGCACAGAGTTATGATGACACATAATATATGGTTACAAATACATAGTTCCTGAAGTGAGCAAGGTTATACATTATATAAAAGACATTGCATGCACGGTTAAAGATAATAGATGTGATAGGCGTATATAACAGTTATAGACCAGATTAAAATGTGAGACAGCTTTAGTTTTGAAAGAATTTAGACTGGTGGCGACTGAGTCCCCCTGTAGATTGTTCCAGTTGTGAAATGACATGGAAACAGCAGCAATACCTCCCTCCTCTTTTTTTTGTTGTTGTTGTTGAGATAATTAACTAAAATGTATAATTGTCCTAATATATTGCAGATGTTAAATCAACAAAAAAAAAGTTGCTTTCCAAGGACCGTAATGTTGCTAATTTGTTGTTAAATGCTTAAAAATTTCAGACTTGCGACAAGACATGTTAACACTTCAGATCATACGAATCATGGAAAACATTTGGCAAAATCAGGGTCTTGATCTTAGGTGAGTAAAAAGCAAAATAAGAGGCTTCTCAACTCCATGCCTTTTTGTTTTTGTAATCTCTGTAAGCATTGCCTGGACATCAGTGCGTTAGATTACACGGGCAATCCATCAGCGAGTTCTATTCAGTGAGGCGTTTTGTATAGCCGTAAACTTAAATCGCTGGAGCTAATTCAATAAAGACCAAAGTGGCCGTTCAGGCTCTCTTCGCCCACAAATCCCCATTGTATTATCTCCTTTTATAACATGGGGATAATTGTATTATTTTTTTTAGTTTAAAGCTTTGTGTATCATCTACGCAACATTCAGCAGAACATAGCAGCCCACTTTCTCTCTTCTGCACAATATTTTGTACTTAAGGAACTTGAAAAACATTTCCAAAGGAAAAAACCAATTCGTTTAATTTATTCATTGGTCTCGTGCCCTTTTACATACATTTGCAGGGCAAAAGCGGTGAGAAAAACGCTTCTCGTGCATGAGTCATAAAAAATATCTGGGTGGTGTTTGGTTTTTTGTTGTTGTTTTTAAACAATGTTTATACAAAACTATTTTGTGCTCTTACTTTTTAGGATGCTGCCTTATGGTTGCTTGTCTATAGGGGAGTGTGTAGGTCTGATTGAGGTGGTGAGATGCTCACATACCATTATGCAAATTCAGTGCAAGGGAGGCTTGAAAGGTGCATTGCAGTTCAACAGCCATACATTACATCAGTGGCTCAAGGATAAAAACAAGGGCGAAATGTGAGTTGCGTTCTTATTTTATTTTTTATAGAAATTCAGTTGGACTTTTTTTTTTCCTCCATTGTATTTGGTGAATGGAGCGAGAATAGTTAGAAGATATTAAGAAGTCTTTTATCTAGCATTGGATAGACACTCACTTCTTCTGCTGTTGGAAATGTGATGGTGGTACTTAACATAAGCACTTTATTTTCATAAGTCACCTTTGACGTCAAGACCAATCGTGGATGGAGGACCCGTAAGCCATTTGTCAGTTGATCAATGATCAAATTGCTTAAAAGAAAGGTCGCCATTATTTATTCCATGTGCGCCATAGAGCATTTCTTTGGCGTTTCATGGAGGGAGTTTTCTCTCACATCTGAATCTTCAGCAAATGAAAATTGATGGGATGTGTTGAAAATGCATACTTACGATATTCATTAAGATGAATAATTTTATTAGATGAATACTTTTGAATTGAATCCCAAAGTAAATAATGTTCTCACCATGCGGCCATATGGACACTTCCTTATTTCTGGTTACCTCTGCAGCCGGCTAGTATATAAATTCACCTGCCCATTTCTTTTCCATTAGGTATGATGCTGCCATTGACTTGTTCACGCGGTCATGTGCTGGCTACTGTGTTGCTACCTTCATTCTTGGAATAGGCGATCGACATAATAGTAACATTATGGTAAAAGACAACGGGCAAGTAAGTAACTTCTGTTTCTTTTCTTGTCCTGTGAGCTTGCTCACCTGTTGCGTTGTACTCCCCGAGTACTAACAATGCTTTTCTGTCAGCTGTTTCACATAGATTTTGGACACTTCCTGGACCACAAAAAGAAAAAGTTTGGCTACAAGCGTGAGCGAGTACCATTCGTCTTAACGCAAGATTTCTTAATCGTGATCAGCAAAGGAATTCAGGAATGCACAAAGACGAGGGATTTCGAGAGGTGAGAAAAGTGAACGTGCGATGAGGACACGAAACGAACAATTCTGTTTCTGGCCTATTTTAACCTCCTAAATGCCAGATCAGACCGGCAATGCAAGACATTGGGCTTCTTGCTGTGTTGGGAAATTGAATCTGTGACCTGAAGTGTTTAATGCTTGTAGTTTTGTTGACCTGTTTAATAGAAGATGTACATTTTACGACCTAATGTGCGGACCACGGACGGTGAACCAGTCATTAAATAGGACATTATGTCCTTATTGCTTAGTCAACTTTAGATTTTAATTGGAGATTGTTTTTTTTATGTCCCCTACATTAAACAAGATAAGCGCACCTTCTTACTCGCAACATTTCAACATTATAAATCTCTCTTACTTATTAGTGCTGCATAAAACCTCCACGTCTGTTTCTAATGATTTAATCTAAAAAGGTTTTGGGGCCTTATTCTATAATTGGCAGTGTGGCCGTTCGGATCATTTGCGGGCAAAAATTCCCATTGAAGTCTCTAGATTCTCGTCCAAAAAATGGCCACTTTGAAAAAAAAATAAAAAAATTACCTTATGTATTTCGACCAAAGTATGATTACTGTAGCTTGCCCACACTTCCAAGGTAACCATGTGCAACAAGCTGAATTTCCAGTGTTTCTCATTCTCCTTTTCATGGATGAATGCTCTTGCCCATATTTCATAAACTGTAATAGCATCTATCTAGGGCTTTCTGTGCGCTTAATGCCGGAACGGTGCTAACAACCGTTTATTGAATCAGTACCTGTAACTTGCAAATTTAAGTGTCTCGTATACCTTGCTTAAACCTTTCTTGGATGGTTACCAACCTTCTAAAAAACAAATCCAGTTCCATGTGTTGTAATCTCACACAGCACAAACGGCATTTGTAATTTTATTGTACATTCAACCCCGTACGCAGAGGCAGGAATTGCAACACCTTGCAAACAGACGAGACAGATCTAACCAACGTGTAGGTAACTCCGTAAAAAGTCACATCTAATACTACTTTCATACCCATTAGGTTTCAAGAGATGTGTTACAAGGCTTACTTAGCAATTCGTCAGCATGCCAACCTTTTCATCAACCTTTTCTCCATGATGCTTGGCTCTGGGATGCCTGAACTGCAGTCTGTTGACGATATTGCCTACATTCGAAAGACCCTTGCATTGGACAAAACTGAACAGGAGGCCTTGGAATATTTCATGAAGCAGATGAATGATGCACATCATGGTGGTTGGACAACTAAAATGGACTGGATCTTCCATACAATAAAGCAACATGCTTTGAACTGAACAGGAAGCTGAGCAAGCCGGGAATAGACTGCACACCCATTTTCTGGGTCCCACACGGCACTGTTAAAACGGACAGGCAGTACAGGCAATTCATATCACAACAGCGGCTACAAGAAAGCATTAAAACCATAAACACGAGCAGGGTCTACAGAAAACACTAAAGTAATACTGTACATTTCAAGAGCTTCAGTCGGAGTTTCAAAAGTTATGCCTTAAGCCCAAACAGAAGGCTAACCCTCGGAGCGTGTGTTTTACTAGCCAATGTGAATGGTTACATACAGTCTATTTGATACGAATAGAAGTTTGGGGTAGAAAACTATTTTTGTGGTTCCTATGTGTGTTTTTGGAATAGGCTGGTTGTGAATAATGGTGCATTAAGATGAATACCAGAAAAGGAGCTGAAGGGTATTCTCTCTTCCCACATGCCGCACAGTATTGTTTAACTACAACGTAATATTGGTGCAATTGGAAGGTCTAGTTTCTGTTTTTAAAAGCGATACCATGGAAGTCTCAGAAGGGACACTCGCCTGTCTTTTTCCGATCATTTTTTTTTTTTTTTTTTTTATCTTTGTTTATAGTCTGAGAAATTGAATTTGGATTCTCTGAACAGTGCAACTAAGTCCTAGGATATAAAAAAGATACACTGTGTGTGTGTGTGTGTGTGTGTGTGTGATATTGTGTGTGTGTGTGTGTGTGTGTGTGTGTGTGTGTGTGTGTGTGTGTGCGCGCCCCTGTATATGTTCGTGTTAAACGTAGCATGCCTATGATGGTCAGACAAATTAATTTTCGTATATCATGTCCAATACAAAAAAAAAATAATAATCTCAGACCACCAGGCAATAGTGTGTGTGTGTGTGTGTGTGTGTGTGTGTGTATTCCCACTCTTATTTTTACGGTCTTCCTAGACTATTTGGGGGAATTTGACAAAGGGCTATCAGATAATTGTTTATTGGCATCTGTATTGGCATGAAAGGTTTTCAACCCCCATTTGTTTCAAAAAGTTATCTTCAGGACAATTTATACTCCCCTTAAGGTGTGTATATAATATGTTCATGCTACATACACACATGACAGTGGGTTGATGCTTTCAGCAAGTGTGTGTGTATAAATTATACACACACAGTTCGTGCTGAGTGGGGGTGGTGGTATTCATTGCTTTATATAGATGCATTTATATACTGCTTCTCTCTAAAACCTTTATATGTATGAGATCAAAATTCAATGTGGAGATGCTCAAAAAGCACAGATATTCAAGAAAATGGCAGTATTGAAAGATCATGGCTATCACACTTCCGGGAATCTCTCCCTGAGAGTTGTAACTTTCCCACAAGCACTTATTTTGCCATAACCCTATTTTGTGCCAACAGCTAGAGCGGGTAATATGTCCAGAAAGGCACTACGCAAGTTGTGTGATCTCCGAAATCCCTCAAGATCCCCTGCACACTCAATTTGAATAACCACTATCCTAGTGGGATACAAGACCTTTAAACTTTTTTTTTTTTTAATGTAGAAATGTGGATTATCTGAAAGCAAATGCCATACTCCTGCAGTGATAACGAGAAACACAAATCATAGTGGAATAAGATATTGTACCTCCAGTACGTTAATTAGAAATGCAACATCCGAATAAAATAGATTATCCTCCTATAGAAAAACAGAATTTGATGGAAGATAATAACCACTGGGCCAAGATAGTCTGACCACTTTCCTTTCTGCTGTGCAACCTCAGTCCCTTTTCAAGCCTTTGCTTTCTTTTTAGAATATCCTTATCTTTCCTAAGCAATTGTGAAATCCATTGCTGTATTGGGCTGTGCTTATAGGGACGGCGACGCGACGTTGCGTCAAAACAAATGCATTGCCGCCGTCGCGTGCGCTTATAGTAAGCGAGGCACGCCGGCACTATAAGCGTAGCCTTTTCCGCCTCTGCTGGGAGGCTATGCCACGAATTCCCCACCCTTTCCATGGACTAGCACTTCCTCACCTTCCCCCCCTGGAGACTGCCGCTCTCCTGCGTCAGTGCAGCATACAGATCAGTTTAAATATGTTGTCCATTAGTAGAGGTAGATAACAGGGCAGGGGTAGCCAAGTTCAGTCCTCAAGGGCACCACCAACAGGTCAGGTTTTCAGGATATCCCTGCTTCAGCACTGTGCTGATTAGGCCACCTGTGCTGAAGCAGGGATACCCTGAAAACCTGACCTGTTGGTGGCCCTTCAGGACTGGAGTTGGCAACCCTGCAGTAGTGGCAAGGACATACAGCATTGTTTCCACACAAGTTTTGTAGTTGGGATGCAAACTGAATGACGGTGGCAACATTCAGCGCTCCTATAAAGCAGCATATCCAATCTATGCTCCCAGGCATTGAAAGGATTCTATTATTTTATTTTCAATACTTTTAGCTTTGATTTCATTTTATCATAAAATGGGGTTTTGCACTGAAATATTTCCTTTGTAATTGGACATGCAATCATGCCTGGTGGTCCTTCTTAACCCTTACCCTTCCTTTACAGCCATGTTTGGTTCTGTATCTTAGGGCAGAGGAGGGGGAGGGAGATGCTGGAAGTACAAAGCATTCAAAGTCTTATTTGCTTAGTTCCAAACAGCAATGTTTTTATTCATATGTCAAACTTCTGTTCAAGAAGTGTAAACTACAGCTGATGAAACCCGCAATGTTACCTTTTTTTATTTGCAAAATTTAGCTGTCTGTGTGTCTGTGTGTCTGTGTGTCTGTGTGTCTGTGTGTCTGTGTGTCTGTGTGTCTGTGTGTCTGTGTGTCTGTGTGTATACATGTACATACACACACATGTATATTTTATTTCTGTGTGCCTAATCAGACAGGAGTGAGACAGACCTGTGCAATTGTAGTTTATAATATAAGGCACTCGCCATCATGGCTACATTACGCCTTATGGAAGAATATAACTTTTCTAGAAAACTTGCCTTAGTGCACTGTTTATTTCATTGGATTATGTACACTTGTATTTATTTAGGACTTTTGTAATGTAATTCAACTGTGCAATCAATAGGATTTATATAGTGCAGCAATCCTACACACAGGACAGCTGAAAGAGCATGATTTATGCAAAGTTTTTAGGTATTTGAGGTGCACTATTGCATTTACAATGAAGCAAACCCATGATTCCTGTAGTGGGCTTATTGAAAAATAGGAAATACAGGAAAAGCCGGCATAACAATCTAAAGAGTAACGGTGATTCCTCTTGTAATTGAAGATTCTGTCAACCTTTCCATATTACGATAAGTATATGCACCTTTTTGCTACTGCGTGAAACATTTCCTAAACGCCGTGTCATTTTCATGTTTACAGTATTCAAAAACCAAACTGGATCAGCACTCGAAAAGTAAACCAAAGAAAAGGAAGGGCTTGCGTTTTCTTATTCATCTCACCCACTTTTCGAAGGAGCCAGGAGGCCTTGAAACGTTGCTCCACTGTGCACATATAACAGTGTGTGTCTGCTAACTTTTCCTCTTCCCGTGTGTGCTGATATTTTTTCTGTATTGCCTTTTTTTTTTTTTTTTACTTAAAATAGAAGAAACTTGGGTGAGATCGAAAAGAAAACGCAAGTCCTTCATTTTCGTTGATTTTAACTTTTTGAGTGCTGATCCAGTAGGGTTTTTGTATACAGGCAGTCCTCGTTTTACAACGAATGGCTTATCCAACGCTACGCATACCTACAGTAGCGGCCGGGCTGAATCTAATGCGGCTGCCCCCGCAGTTTAAAAATAGCGCCGGCGGCGCGCGGCTGTCTTCGGCCGAAAACCGGCCAGTTTTCCCGCGCCATTAGCGCTTATCTATTGAAGCGGCCGCCGCGCGGGAAACTCCTTTTTTAAACGGAGAACAGACCCACGGCTAGCCCGCTATGCACCCGGCGAACGTTAGAATAAGATTGGCCGGGACAGTATGTTCATTTTTACAACGCCAAAATGGCTTATCCAACGCGCTTACGACGCTTTGCAAAGTTGTTTGTGTATATAATATATATATATTATACTATATTATAATATATTATATTTTTATATTATATATTATGTAATATTATATATATAATACAGTATATGCACTATATAATTTGTGTATGCTGCATATCTTATTGTCTGCGTAAAATATTTTGTGTATTTTAGCATTAAAAATGCCTTCAGGAACGGAACCTTTCATTTAAACAGTGTTCCTATGGGAAAACGTGTTTCGCTTTACAACGTTTCGCTATCCAACGCAATTTTGAGTAACGCATTGTGTCGGATAACCGAGGACTGCCTGTAGTTGTAGTACGTATAGATGCAGGATTATAGTACCTCTAGCTGAATTATAGTAGAAGGGGTGAGCACTAGTTCATTATTATTTTTTATGTTTACAGTATTGTTATCAGCTTCCACGCAACTGGGCTCCAGCCTTTCCCAAATGTTGGGTTTCACCAGCAAAATTTGCTATGTAAAATGTTGTTCTTGGCACATTTGAATATTAACCGCTTCAATGCAGGAGGGCCTACCGTATGAGATGTTCTACTGCAGTAGTTCCCAACTCTAGATTTCAAGAACCCCCTCTCTTCTCTCCCCCCCCCAACAGGTCAGGTTTTAAGAATATTCTGACTTCAGCACAGGTGGCTCATCAGTGGTTCAGAAACCTGGGCAGAAAGAGGGCTATCCTCAAACTGACTTGTTGGGTATTCTTGAAGACTGGAGTTGGTAACCCTCTAATAATGCATCTCTCCAACATCTCCAATGCATCTCTCTGGTCATGCAAAACAGTGCTGTGTCTATGAAGCAGTGAAACCTGCACGTGTTTGGTATGGTTTGTCTACATTTAGAAGGCATCCATTGAGCCTGAAGACAAAAAATAAAATACTCAATCCTGCTGACATGGTCGGAGAATGTACAGTATTTGAAACTGATTTTTGGGAACAAAGTAGGGCTAGGGTACAGCAGCACTGCATGAGCTGCATTAATATGTACCTTTTCAGTTACACTGAGATTCATTTGGAAGCAGTATGACCCGTGGTTTTCTAAATTAGAAATGGATTTTACACGATGGGTTACAGAGTTTAGTTTACTGTTTTTGCTCATTGATTTGCAAACCAAAAGAACAGTTTCAAACAATATGTTAAGATGTTGAGTAGATGGGCCCTTCCTGCAATGAAGGGACGTTTTAAAAAAATGTGTTCTTGATTCAAACCAGATTCCTATGAAGAGCAATTTGTTGAAATGTACATACAGTATAAGGTCTATGAGTCGTGTCTTTTTATAGCACTTTCTGCAAAATCAAGCAACTGATATTTTGTTTACGTTTATGCCCTTGGTTAGTAGTAAAGCACTAGGTAATTGTCATACTGACTATGATTAAACTTTAGCATACTTTTTTGATGTGTACCTCAACTGTGAACCTGGTTTAATAGTATTGATGACAAAACAGGCTGCTATGGAATAAGTGAGAATATCCATCACAAAGTGGATTTTGTTTCTATTTTGTATCCCCCTTGCATTTCTTTAGTCCCATTTGAGAGGGTTGTACATAAGTCTACATTGCGTAATGAAAGTGAGAAGCCCTTGTATGTTAAAGGTGCATTCACTCTTGCATATATATCCTAATAATGACTCGTAGAAGCTCTCGCTACTACTAATGCGCTTTAGTTTCACTTAAAGGCTTGTGCTTCAGTGTAAGACGGAAGCCTGCGAGCTCCAGTGTTCATTTGCAGAGCTCCCTCATTACTACTAGAATCCAATTCCGCTTTCTCCTTTGTGTGTACACACCCCATTGATCCCAATGTGTTGCATGAACAATAAATATTCATGGGAAGTTATATCAAATGTCTGACTTGCAGAAAACGTATTTCTTTCACTACTTGCGCTTACTTTAATCCGGCAAGAACTACTACATGAGTAACAGTGAATGCACTTTTATGGCATAATATTGTCAGAGCATGTAAATAACATACCATTTGTCCTCATATATTGATGTATAAATCAAAGGCACTTAATCCTTGCAGTGCAAAGTAGCCATTTCTACCTGTTTTTAAAAGGATTGATTTGGTCTGGTTTTTCAACCTGCATGTTGAATGCTGCATAATTGTATTTTCCCCTTTTTGTGCATCTGTTCAGGTTTTACACTTGGGCTGCAACCAATTAAAGCCCACTAAAATACATTAAAGCACCCGGGAGCTGTGAAGGAGTTCAATTTATTCCGCTTTAAAAACGTGCAACAGTGGTCAATTGTGACTGCGCTTCTGTGACTTTTTATTTTTTTTTAAGTTTGGGGTTTTTTTTTTTTTTGGTGATTTCTACATTTGTTTTTTTTATTAACAAATATTTTGTTTTTAAATGGGTTAACCTGGGTGATGGAACATTGTAGGTTGCTGAAGTTTGCTTTTCTGCCTGTTCTACCCCATAAATTCTTTTTAATTTCAAAGTGAATCCTTTAAGTAGGCTTTGTAGTTTATGCCGAGCAATGGTTTAGAAAGCATTGCCAAAACTGTATTGCTGTGTTATAAATGTGCCAATATTTGTACAGCTAACTCACGGTTTGTGATGCCTCTTTGGTTCTATACATAAACTTTCGAGACAAAGTAGCTTATTCAGATGTAACCACACATTTATGTAAAACCGCATCTAACATACAGTATAGCTTTTAGATTGGCTGTGTGAGGCTCCATCCACCTTTTATACAGTACATAATCCCATACATTTGCTGTAGACTGGTAGTCCCCAAGGTTGCATCACTAACTTGCATGAAAATGCTTTAAAGGCAGTGAATTTTAAGTCCTTCTGGCACTAAATGCTTTCAGTTTAAGACACAAATCGCTTCGATCCATGGCACATGGCAGCATTTTTGTGATTTATAAAACCAGGATCTTAAAGGGAATTTTTATAGCTAGTAAGGGCATGGTTTGCACAGTGATAAAACACTTGCACTACTGTTGGTGCTCAAATGACTTTGAAAGGGTTGCATCCCTCTGCATTGTCATAGAAAGGAATTTGAGTTAATTTGTAGTAGAGTAGATTAGCATTCATTGCAAGTTTACAGGTCTAAACAAATGCTGTCTGTTACACATACATTGTTTGGGGTGTAAAATATAGATGGATATAGATATCTATGTATAGATAGATAGATATCTATATATATCTATATATATCTAAAATGCTTCTGGGTGGGATCACAGTCATCTGTATAGGTACTGTTTATTTACTTGGGCTGTCATTTTCCAATTGCATGAAGATAATGTGATGTTACTTAATCTTTTAGTGAAAGTGCTCCAAAAACACTGTTTTTCATTTAACGATCTATGCCTGGCCCTTTAACAACTGTACTAATCGTTCAAAATTGTAACTGGCAAAGCCTGCTGTATAAAGCAATATGAAACAAATTTCTTGATTTTTTTAAAACTTCTGGGCAATAAACACCTACCTTTTGAAATCCAAACATTTTCATATTGAAATACTGTATAGTCTGTCTGGTTCATAGCTCACAAATTGTTCATTAGAAAGACTTTGGGGGATTTTTGTTATGTTTTTTTTTTTATGCAGATTACACTGTGCTAAAAATGTAAAACGTAATCTTTGTTTTTGTTATTTTTATTATGAAAAATATTTGTTCTTGAATCCCAGATGTTAAATTCTTATAAAAACGGATACTATTAGCTAATTCAGGGGTGCCCAACTCCAGTCCCCCCCTCCCCCCTCCCCCGAAAAGGTCAGGTTTTCAGGATATCCCAGCTGCAGCACAGGTGGCTCAATCTGTGGCTAGGTTGAAGACTGAGCCTCTGAGCTGAAGCAGGGACTAATTGAGCCACCTGTGCTGAAGCAGGGATATCCTGGAAACCTGACTGGGGGGGGTTAAGGACTGGAGTTGAGCACCCCTGAGCTAATTCTACATACAACCATTGATTTGGTGGCCTGATTATGTCGCCTGACAACTCATTAATGGATACCTTTGTATAGTGACTAACCCACTTGATGAACTGTTTTTTGTTTGTTTGTTTAACACACCCTAATAATATGAAGGGTTTTTAAAAACAATGTTATGGGCCAAAATAAGTCTTTCTAACACAATGGGACGTGTATTTTGTATTCCGAATGTGGGCGTACTCGTCACTGGGAGCAGTACATCTGAAGCCCGCATAGTATTGCTTTTACCCCATGACTCCCGCCTTCTCACTGCAATAGTTGCCTCCCATCTTCCAGGCCTGTTTTGTCAGTGTAGTCACAAAACAGAATTGGGCTAAAATGTCTTGTAGTGTTTTTTTGTTTCTATATTGGTTCCATGGAAAAGGTCTGAAATACTTCTCTTTTTTTTTTTTTTTTTTTTAAATAACTCCCCTGTTGTTGGAGAGACCTGCTGTACATTGCGGGGCGATCCATCGCAGGCCTTGGGGGGGCGGCACAGGGGTTGAAACCTGCCATCTATAACGCATCATGTTGTTAAAATTACTTTGTACTTGCTTTGGTTCAACACATTTTGAGTGTTTATGTAAGTAATATATAAATAAATGTATTTATAATTTCGTTCTGTTTGCTTTGCTCTGGCAGAAAATACTGATTTTGGGAAGGTCCGTCACGGTTTATTGAATTTGACAAGGGCACAACATCCTTTTCAACCCATTCAGTAGAGAACGAGGTTAAAAACAGGCATCCCCCTCAACTGGGTGTGTTTTTTTTATACTTAACTGCACTAGTGAATTGATGCTATTGCAATAATTAACTAAGACTGGCATAAACAAGTGAACGGTTTGAGAACTGTTATCGATCACTTGCGCAGACTACATTCTATTTGTATTGATCATGTTCCCTGACATGAACATTCTCTCTTTGTTGTACTTGTGCGAGTAAGCCTTCCTAGCCTGAATTTGAGAGGCTCTGGTGCACCTTGCAATCATGTCGCCATATATACAAACAAGCGCAAATTAATTTTGTGAATAAATTAACGCAGGTGAGTGCATTTAAAAAAAAAATTTAAAAATAAAGATTATGTGGAAACAACCAGAGATCCCAAATATCCCCAAGATTCGGAATCGATTATGGTACATATGCCAGATGGAAAAATGTTTGGTCAATGACACTGGCAACAAATATCTAAAAGTCTGGATGCCTTGGCTGGCACAGACAGATATCCCGGGGGTGGAGGTAGCCACAATTTGGCAATGATAATCCCAAATGCATTCTCATTCGAAGAGGGCGAATTGGACAGCGAGACCTAGCTGAAGGTACATCTTATGAGCATATAGTGTGGACAGAGTGGGTAGAAAACACAGCGGCTTAGCCACTCACGTTAAGGCGGAAGAAGAGAGTGCCCGCGCCCCCCCCCTCTCCCCCTTGTTTTTTATTTTCTTGTTCCCCCAAGTTTAAACTGCCTAAACATACCGGCTGGTACTAAGGAAGATATATTCCTCTAGGATTACTGTAAGTGCCAGTGGGAGAGACTATATGTATCATATATGAATGTAATATATTGAATGTCCAAGTTACTTGTATCACGATACTATTTGTACTGAAAAATTCAATAAACTTGAAGTAAAAAGATTATCAAAAGGTGAGTGTGGTGCAGCTCTAGAAAGATTTGTTGTCACTTTGTCTTGATTGTAGCCCACCAGACATTATCTTCCGAGCGGAAACACTCACATGTGGGAAATAAGAAAACGCCAGGAAAAAAAAAATACCGCAATTGTGCAGCTCTTTTATGAGAGAGAGAGAGAGAGAGAGACTTAAATTTTATTGAGCATTTTTCTTACAAAATAAGAATTAACAAAACATATCTATCTATATATTTGTCAAACCGTCGTATGTCTGTCTGTTTGTCCTCTGTCCCTAGGGGAAATCGCATTGGACCTTGGGCCTGTCACTCCGCCTCAGGCCAATGAGATGGCTCCCTTGGCCTGCCCGCCCCTGCACACCTCTCATTGGCCTGAGGCGGAGTGACGGGCCAAAGGACACTCACACACACTCTGACACACACACACACACACGGGGAGCGGAGCGAGCGGCCGGGACACAGCGGGGGAGCGGCCACAACACGCTGGACGGGTGGGGGAGCGGCCGGACGGGTGAGTGAGCGAGCAGGCGGACAGGTGAGCGAGCAGTACAGTATATACACTATATAATTTATGTGTGTGCTGCATACCTTATTGCCTGCGTAAAATATTTTGTGTATTTTAGTGTTAAAAATGCCTGCAGGAACGGAACCTTTCATTTAAACAGTGTTCCTATGAGAAAACGTGTTTCGCTTTACAACGCCATTTTGAGTAACGCATTGTGTCGGATAACCGAGGACTGCCTGTATATTGTACAAAAAAAACCCTTGCATCACAATTTACAAATAAATTCATCAAATCAATAGTGATGCTAATAAATAAAAAAATGACCTATTCCAGATAGAGTAGATTAAGTCATGGAGGAAAGTTGGTGAATGGCAAATTAGAAAGCAAGGTTGTTTCTTTACAGCCATCTAAGTTTTTTCGTTTCAGATGTGACTGTCCCACAGCAAGTAAAGAAGAAAAATTACAATGTGAATTGAACAAGCTTTCAACGTGGAGTGTAAAAATAGCAGGGGGTTCTTCTTCTTAAAAATGTTCATTTATAAAAAGGAAATTATCTCAGATGTATAACAAATAATAGGTTCCAAACCAATTGTAGCTTTTAGAAGAAAAGCAAAATAAATCTAAAAAGATACTAATAATAATAATAATAATACTAATAATAATAATAATAATAATGTCCTCGGCAATCAAACTGGAGCCCAAATAGAATATTAACCAGGGGTGGTCAACTCCAGTCCTCAAGGGCTACTAACAGGTCAGGTTTTAATGATACTCCTGCTTCAGCACGTGGCTCAGTCTGTGATGTCCATCCTGTCTGCTGATGCAATAATATCCTTAAAACCTGACCTGCTGGTGGCCCCTTGAGGACTGGAGTTGGCCACTTCTGAAATAAACAATTTCAATACTTAAATTTTTTTTTTAATTGTACAAACATTTTTAAAAAGTGGATAGTGCAAAAAAGCATACAGATCCATAACTTCAATTGCAACTATAAAAGACTATAAAAATACATAAACAAAGAGTACATACATCCAAGAAATACTTATCCCCCACTGTAATCAAATGTTGGATAAAAAAGTGTTTTTTGTGCAAACATAAAAGATTTATTTGAATTACTGATAACAATAATTTAGTAAACTGTGGTTATTAGAATTTGAGTAAGAGCTAGCAGATGTGTCCAGTATAAACTGACTATGGAGGTTTTTGTTAAAGAATATGTTTTTTCCCGCAAAAACTGGCAGCTGTGTAGAGGACAGTCTCAACGTGGGAATTTCACAGTAAGTCATATTTGCAGTTCATGTCACTGAAGAAAAAAACTCTGAAGATTACATTGAAAGTGTCATACTGTACTTTCCCTGCTCAAAATTAGGCAAGTCTACAAATGATGCAAAACGCACTGTGACAATTTCTGAACCTTAATCAGTTTCAACAGTCCGAACCTCCAAAACTGTGAACTACATATTAATGCAAGTACTTCTCAAACATGGCGGTGTAAATCAGAGTGCTTGTAGAAATCTCAAATGTTTTCTATAATAAGAATTCAATTATTTAATTTCAATTAAAAAAAAAAGTATTTAAACATTTTCTATAATGAAGGAAGATTTTTTTCCCCCCAGCAAACGTTTTGATTTTAAAACGACTACAATAGGCGTGGGAATTAAGGTGTCCCTTGAAGACACTAGCTTTATGTCAGATTTCTATCTAATGATCAACAAACTCCCCAAATTAAACTTCAATACACACATTGTCTCACTGTCCATTAAAAAAAAATAACCCATGCAAACAAATGACATAATATGTAACCAACCACTCACAAAAAATGCCAGTATAACAGGTAAACATTTTTACACGTTTTGGGGGAAATAATTCAGTATAAAATCCTGTATTCCAGCACTGGAAATACAAACCGATTCACAGCCCTTCACAACGCCCTTGTAAACAGTTCAGGCCCTAAAAACATCCCATATCCTTAGTTCCCCATTTCCTCTCTGACAGGAAATAAGTCAGGGCAAAGGGAAACCTCCCTACCCACATAACTGACAAAATGACAGACATCGGCTATACATCGCTTCTCCTAAATAAGTAACACAATGCTTTCTAAAATTGAGATTCCATCAACACTTTAACTACAAACAACTCAGTATATAACTGCGTTACATGATGAGCAATTAGTTTCAATAGCTGATCGATGCAAAGAACATTGCGAAATAAATCTAAAAAAATATCCCTTGTTTCGTCACAGTATGATTTCAGTCAGGGTCTCTCTCAGTAAGCCATTAAGAACTCAAAACAAATCTAACCTCTTCAGAGGAACACACCTTTCATTGTGTCCATAGAGATAAACACACTATTAACAGAAACAGCAAAGCCACTGAAGGACAGTTTAAAATGTATCATAGTCCTGACAACTTAACTCCTGAACGGCAGGCATCTTTCCAGATCCTCAGGATTTAGGTTTCTTGTTTAAAAAAAAAAAAAACCCCACAACAAATAAAACGTATTAGTAATTTTACAATGCCTCAGATAAAACAACAAAACACAGAACATAGCACACCGCTCACTCTTAAATTAAGCAATCTAAATATATCATTTTCTAGTGTCTGTTTAATGACACAAGTGAGTGCCACCAATGTACAATAGTTAATGATTTTAACAGATTGAATGAACCCGTGATAGAGTCACAAGATCATTCAGAAGGGTACATTTTTGGTGCACATCACAATAACAATTTTTAATTTTTCGTGAAATACATATAGTGAAAAACCAAGGTGGATCCACCTGCCCCTGACGAAGCTCCGTCTGGAGAGAAACGCGTAGGGCGTGGGCATAGTGACGTCATGACACGTAGTGCAGCTGATTCCGCCACAGCCGGTTGAGTGCATGAGGTCTGAGCAGGGCGGTGTACCGCCAAGGGAGTAGAGCCGTAGCGGTTACTAAGCAAAGTATTTCGCAGAGAATTGTGTTATTTCATGGAGGATTAGGTTTGCCATTTGTGAATCAATTTATGTATACAGTATTCCCCTAGATACAGGGACTCCCAGTACAAGTTGACAGCGATGTTGGAGCTGTGCTGTTTGATAGCAAACAGCGTTCATATGGCAGTTTAGTTGCTCAGGGACTCCCATAATTCAAATGTGCATCCTCATTTCTCTGATTAATATTGTACTTTTGCTATTTCTCTTGTGACCTTGAACTACACGGTTTGCTTATATATCATTCTATTGTGACATAATGAATATCTATATATGCTAAGGTACTGTGCTAGTAATGTAATTGTATGAGTGACTTTAACATTACCATCTGTGAGATGTACAAGTTAACTTGATTATATCAAGCAGGAGGATACAATTGTTATTGACATATTGTAACATTTATACCTCACAGTGTTGCAAAGTCACAACCACTACTGTGTGTATACAAGTTGGTTGGTAACAGCAGAAAGCACTACGTGTCAGTTTTAACAATATTTTATTATCACTTTGGATTATTTTTTCACCTGGTTTTTCACTATATGTATTTCACGAAAAATTAAAAATTGTTATTGTGATGTGCACCAAAAATGTACCCTTCTGAATGATCTTGTGACTATCACGGGTTCATTCAATCTGTTAAAATCAGATAAAACAACCCAGCACTTCAGTCTAGAAAGACACTGACACTGCTAATGGGTGAAATGGTCAACCAATTAGTGGTATCCACTCCTGACTGAACCCTTGCCAGGTCTATTAATCCCAGTGACAGGTGACTACAGCCAGCAACACTGTAATTGAAATGATGGGAACATCATTACTGGGAATAAGGGAGGGGAATACCATCTTTTTAGCACAACAATAATATTAAGACACGTATTGTGATATAGACACGTATTGTGATATTGGCATGTATTGCAACATATATCTGTTCAATAGGGAAAAAATACATTAACTTTTGACATGTATGTAAAATTTAAAAAAAGGATTTGTATACTTATTTCATTATAACATTACGGGTGGTTTTAAATACATAATACTTAAAAAATATACAGCAAGTCCTGACTTCAGCCCACCATTGAATCTCAGAGAATGTATTGCAAAGAAAGGGGGAAACTGATGCTCTGTGAAGAGAGAGGTGTGGAGAGTGAAGGGTGGGGGTGCTGGGATCCCTTTTACATTGGCAGCTCTGCCTTGTAGGAGGCTACAGTGTTTTAAACTGCATGTCATTACCTGTCCCTAAAAACATCAACGACTGCCATGCTTGACAAACAGCAATATCGTGATAGTAATATTGCAATAATATTAAAAAAAAAAAAAAAATGCAGAACCCAGGTCCTCACTTTCCCAGGTCACCCCCACACCCAAGAGGGGGGAGGGAATCAACATGTTTCCCACAGTAATGACAGTCCTTTCGGGGGGGGGGGGGTTGTAACTAAGAATGTCATGTTATTATCTGCACACATCGCATATGCAACCATTGTAACGGAGGTAAATGCTCCTGCGCACCCCCATCATGCTGCCCCCTCTGGGGCAATAGATGCTCGCACTTACCTTGCCCCCCCCCCCAACTACCCTATATCTCTTCGTTGGGCAGGGACAGACATAACTGCCCCCTCTCCCTCCCTCCCTCCCTGTTACCCCATTCACCCTTTCGCGGCCACAGTCCCCAGCCACGCACTGTTGCGTGCGGAGGAGGTAGCCTCAGCTATCTCTTGCCCATGCCCGGTTTGCCCCCCTCTCTCACCGTGAAGGCCTCCGGTTCCCCCCCTCCCTGTGCCTGAGGGTCCATTCACCACCGCCGCCGGCCCCTCCCCATCCTTCCCGGGAGGAAGGAGCGAGCCGGGCGGGTGTCCGGTGTCCCGCTCGGTGTCTGGTCTCCCGGTTCCCGCTCGGTGTCTGGTCTCCCGGTTCCCGCTCGGTGTCTGGTCTCCCGGTTCCCGGTGTCCTGCTCCTGGGTCCCGCTCGGTGCGCGGGTGAGAAGCGGTCGCTGCTGTTTGTTTTCTTTTTTTTTCCCCTCAGCCGCTCGGTTTCCGCTCCCGCTTCCTGTTTCCGGTGGTACATCCCGTGACGTCACGCTCCGCCTCCAAGCGGGATGGGAGCGCTCTGCGCAAACTCCCCGGGATCTCGCGAGGTACAGCGAGTCTCGCGAGAGTGTGAAACGTTTCTCTCCTCTCCTCTCTCCTCTTCTTTCCCCTCCTCCTCTCTACCATTTTCTTCACTCTCTTCATCCTCTCTCTCCCCTCTCTCTCCCCTCTCTCTCCTCTCTCTCTCCTCTCTCCTTCTCTCCTCTTCTCTCCCTATCTCTCCTCTTCTCTCCCTATCTCTCCTCTTCTCTCCCTATCTCTCCTCTTCTCTCCCTATCTCTCCTCTTCTCACCCCTATCTCTCCTCTTCTCACCCCTATCTCTCCTCTTCTCAACCCTATCTCTCATTATTCCCACCTGGGACCATAGTGATGTAATGACAGTGACATGTTAAAGGGTCAGTCCCACGCAGTGCAACGTGCCATGCTCACAATGACCCCTTATGTTAAAGGGGCGGACATGGGAAACCAGAGAAGACAAGCAGACACTGGGGGCCCCTATAGTTTGGAGCCCGTTTTACAGGAAACATAGAAAATCATTCCTGCACTGGCCTTGCTTAGTGGCAGATATATTATGATCGGTGTGCTCTTTATTTCAATCAGCATATTGGTCCTTAGTCAGTGTTACCTATGGCTGCTGTACTAGTAGCCCTCCATAGGGTTGCCAGGTGCTCAGTATTGAACTGTACTGTATTTGAACACTGTTCAGGTAATAGAAGACATGTATGTGTCCGGTATTACCTCTCTGGACACAGTGACCTGACCGGCTTGGGGGGGGGGGGGTGGGATTTCTCCGAGCAGTTCTGTTGCTAGGGGGCTGGACAGCTTCCTCCATTGGCTGCATTACCCAGCAGTAGCCAATCAGGAGGCGTCAAGAGCTTGGTGGTGGGACCAAGGAGAGGAGGAAACAGCATGGAGCGGTGAGAGGTGGTGTGAGCGTGCGTGTCTCGAGCATGTTGTACCTTTCACCATTGGGTCCAGTATTTTTGGAGAAGCCACCTGGCAACCCTACCTATACATGAGGTAACATAGGAGGGAGAGGGACTAGATGGTATGATACCTTTTATTGGACCAACAAGTAATTGATATGTTACAAGCTTTCCAACCTCTCAGGCCAGGAACTGGGATCTGAGAGGCATTTTCACAAAAACAAAAATATTAAAGATTGAAAAAACCTCCAAAGCATTTGGTTAATAAGGAAACATGAACAGGTTTAAATTCATTTCTTTAAACCATTGAACCCACTGAACAAAACTCAGCCATTAGTTCTCTTTGGAGAAATATTACTGTGTGCTCATTTGCATGTCTTGGGCCGCGCGTATAGTGCCCGCGACGGGTGACATCACCCGTCGCCGCTAGCGAAAGTTATATTTCGCTTTGCGGCGGCGTCACGGGCGTACTGGCATTTCATTGGTTCATGGGCTGTCACATGAGGCGACAACCCCTGAAAAATGAAATATTGGCAGCTACCAAAATTCGCTTTGTCGCTCCGTCGCATTGTCGCCGTCACGCTTACTATAAGCGCACGCGGCGGCAATGCATTTGTTTTTGGGTGACGTCGCATCACCGTCGCCCGTCGCGGGCACTATACGCGCGGCCTTAGGTTTGCAGCCCTGCCTTTCACCATTATCACCCAGGACACAGTGCTTCCACTGCAGCAAGGAATTCTGGGAAGTGACATGCAAATGAGCACACAGTGCCACCTTTTGCTTCAAAACCATATAACATGGTCCCCTAAAGCTTACGCTTGCTGCATGGTCACAGCTTTGAGCACAACCTGGGTTAAGATGCATAGCCAGTAAACCCACCCACAGACAGCTGTTTCGACCTTAATGGGTCTCCTCAGTGCGTGGTTGGTTATACTGGCTCTGCAAAATGAAGCTTTGGATAGGTTTCACCATACTTAGTTAAGTTATGGTGGGTAAAAAAAAGGGACAAAAACCCTCCACAGCAAAGCATATAGCAAATGGAAATATTACTGTATGCTCATTTGCATGTCTTAGACAGATTTGCAGCCCTGCCTTTTACCATTATCACCCAGCACACAGCGCTTCCACTGCAGCAAGGGATCCTGCCACAATATCACTTGAGAAAGACCACTAGGTCGAAACGAAGCTTGTTTTTGGCTCTAATAAATCAGAATGAGAAAATCCGTTGGTGCTCTGCGATTTCTTCCTTTTATATGTTCCTGAGTATGTTGCAGGCTATCATCTTCTCGCATGGAGCACCGGTAAGTGTATCAACCCCTTTTTTCTGTTTATAGAGGTGTGCAGCATGTACCTTTTTTGGTTTTCACTTTCACCATTATTTCACCATTTCCCTTGCTGCAGAGGAAGCACTGTATGCTAGGTGATAATGGTGAAAGGCAGGGGTGCAGATAGGGTTGCCAGGTGTCCAGTATTGAACTGGACTGTCCTGTATTTGGATACTCTGTCCAGTGAAAAATGAGAGGTACTGTAATACTGGACATGTATGTGTCCAGTATTTTCCTCCCTGGACATAGTAACAGACGCACCTTTCACCATTGAGTCCAGTATTTTTGGGGAAGCTACCTGGCAACCCTAGGTGCAGACCTGTCTAAGACATGTGAATGTGCTCACAAGTGATATTCTTTATTGGCTATATACTAACGGTGGAGTTTTTTTGCCGCCTTTTTCACCCACCATAACTTAAAATGTGTATGGGAAACATCCCCAGCCTTGAATGTGCTCACAAGTGGTATTCTTTATTATTTATATACACACTGTATATACGTGTCTCGTGTCAGGATCAAAACATGGAATGGCATCCTTTCCTTGCAGTTGTTTTTACCATCATTTGAACACTTGACAAAGTCATTTACTAAGAATTTCGGATGACCTCATGGACTGAAAAAGTTCCTCCAAAAGTGAAGTCCTGTGGCCAACATGAGTCATTTGATGAGAGAGCTGGGAATTGAGGGAGCCAAGAAAGAATGTTTTGTCTGCATAGAATGTGAGCCATTTCCCCACCGAGCCATCAGGCCAGAAAGCCCGCACTAAACCGGACAAATGTTTTCCTTTTCCCCGTCAAACATGTTAGTATTGTATTGTATTGTATTGTATTGTATGTCTTTATTTATATAGCGCCATTAATGTACATAGCGCTTCACAGCAGTAATACACGTGGTAATCGAATAAATAACAGATAATATAAATAACAGATCATGGGAATAAGTGCTTTAGACAAACATAACATTAAGGAAGAGGAGTCCCTGCCCCGAGGAGCTTACAATCTAATTGGTAGGTAGGGAGAACGTACAGAGACAGTAGGAGGGAGTTCTGGCAAGTGCGTCTGCAGGGGCCAAACTTTATGTATCATGTGTTCAGAATGTTCACAGTGCTATTCGTATGCTTCTTTAAGCAAGTGTGTCTTAAGGTGGGTCTTAAAGGTGGATAGAGAGGGTGCTAGTCGGGTACTGAGGGGAAGGGCATTCCAGAGGTGTGGGGCAGTCAGTGAAAAAGGTTTAAGGCGGGAGAGGGCATTAGTCATTTCAAGGCTCATCACAGAGCTGTCTGACCCAGCAGTCTGCACTGTACTTTAGTTCGATCGTATTGCTATTTTCTGCCTTTAAAACTATCCGTAAACATATTGGCCAGCTGTGATGCTGAATTTTTTCCCAACTTTTACATCATTTTTTTTTTTTAACACTTTCATTACAGGTAGTTCATCTTGTTCTGAAGGGGTTAAAAAATATTTGTAAAACTGCAGTCATTTGTGTCTATAAGCGTATGAAAAAAAAACAATATTTATAAATAGGGTCAGCACATTAACAGAGGCGATATTTTGAAGTATAATTTTCTGTTAAATATTCTTAATTTACTAATTGAACTCAATACGTTCTGTTTTATTAAAAAAAAATAAAAGCCATACTATTGTTGATTGCAAAGTAAATAAAATGTTTTACAAAAAAAAAAGTGTCAAATCACCTAGCATGTTTTCATGGCACCAGTTTTGACGATAAACAGGCTAAATATCAGTTCAATGGTGGTCTATCAGACCAGGGGTGCTCAACTCCAGTCCTCAAGCCCCCCAACAGGTCAGGTTTTAAGGATATCCCAGCTTCAGCACAGGTGGCTCAATCAGTTTCTCAGTCAAAGACTGAGACGCTGATTGAGTCACCTGTGCTGAAGCAGGGATGTCCTTAAAACCTGACCTGTTGGGGGGCTTGAGGGCTGAAGTTGACTCGTGTAGTGAGTAAACGACCCCTTATTGGTGTAGTACTGTTTTTTTCACTCCAGGAAAGATATATGTTTTACTTCTGCATATGTTTCTTTGGTACAATCTCCAATCATTTTCTGTTTCTGAGAAATATTAATGGAAAATAATGTGACATAATAATCTGATTCATACTATAACACCACCTTAACCACCGCCCTGAAAGATCTTCAGCCACTTAGGTATGACATTTCATCTTGAGATTTTCAGGGTTCGGCTCTGGAGTCTACATTTTAAAAGTCACTAAATATATCTTAAATTATGAACTGCTGTCCAAGCAATATCCTACACGTGTTTTATTTTTATTTTTTTTAAATCAGTTCTGCACTATGAGAAAATACTTGAAGCATTTTTAAAACAACTCTGAATTACATATTTAATGTATTATAATGTAACAAGCATTTTTTGTTTCTATAGAAACCATTTACAAAGTCACATCCCCTTCCTGTTTTGAAACAGGCTCTGGCACACCCCTCTTGAGCCCTGTCCTCTCTCTAGAAGTGCACCAATTGTATCTAGTGACTGCCTGGTCACATGATCTTCCCCACAGAACTGTGTCATATTAATATGCAAATGCATTCCACTGAGCGTAGAATACTCCTCTGCAGCCATTTAGTGAACCCCCGAGCCAAATCTTCATTTATCGGCAACTTAGCTAATTACTTATCATTGTGTGGATTGTAGTGATGCACATATTAAAGGGAAAAAAATTAAATAAATAAAAGAAAAACACAGCTTGGACTGCTGCTTTAATAGAAACCATTTATGTGTAGATGTACTAAGTGGTGATAAGTCTTAAAGCAGAAGTCCAAGCTGCCATTTAAAAAAATAAATAATAAATCCCCTTTAATATGTGCATCAATACAATCAACAGAATAAGTAATTAGCTAAGTTGCCAATTTATCCGTTCTCCTGTGAGTAGTGGTATGTATGTATATTTTTTATTTATATAGCGCCAAAAGTGTACTCGGCGCTTCACAAAGAATACAGTACAGGGAATTATAATAATACAATAAGCGCAGCAAAAATCAGACAATAGGAAAGGAAACCCCTTCCCCGAAGAGCTTACAATCTAAGTGGTATGATGGGAGACTTACAGAGACAGCAGGTGAGGGAATAAGTGTACCGAGTCCTCTGAATTGACGGGTACCCGGGGAAAAATAGAAATGTTGCCGTAACGGGTACCCACCCGGGTAGCATTGAATTACCTGAACCCGGCAGCGGAGGGTGAGGAGGACCGCTGCAGAAGGTGAAGAGGACCACGGCGACATCGTGGGAGCAGCAGCAACAGAGGACGTTATCGCTGAGCCGGTCGGAGCAGCGGAACACATCACAGCTGATGCCGATGAGAGCTGGGGAACATGTGACCGGAGCAGGAGCGTTACTATTGGACAGCCGGGGAGGAGCTGGCCCCTGCTAGTAACTAGATAAAACTGGTGCACTGCTAGAGAGAGAGCAGGGCTCAAAAGGGGGGGTGTCAGAGCCTGTTTCAGAAGAGGAAGGTGATGTGACTTTGTAAATATATAGAAATAAAAAATGCTTGTTACATTATAATATATTAAAAATTTCATTCAGAGTTTTTTTTTTTTTTTTAAATGCTCCAATTATTTTCTCACAGTACAGAACTGATTTATTTAAAAAAAACACATGTAGGATATTGCTTGGTCTGCAGTTCTAACACACCTTACAGCTAGGGTTGCCAGGTGGCTTCTCCAAAAATACTGGACACAATGGTGAAAGGTGCGACGTGCTAGAGACACACACCTCTCCACTCCATGCTGTTTCCTCCTCTCCTTGCCCCTCCCCCCCTCCCTTCCTAGACTCCTGACACCTCTTGATTAACTGCATTACCTAGCAACAGCCAATCGGGATGGAGGAAGCTGCCCAGCCCCCTAGCAGCAGCACTGCTCGGGGAAATCCTGCGGCCTCCCAAGCCAGTCAGGTCTCTAAGTGCAGAGAAGTAATACCGGACACATACATGTCATGTCCCAGTATTACCTCTATTTTTTTACTGGACACAATGTCCAAATACAGGACAGTCCGGTACAATACTGGAAACCTGGCAGCCCTACTTACAGCCCATTCAATCACTTAGTACAGGGTTTCCCAAACTTTTTTTTCCGTGACCCGGTTATTTTTGAACTTCTCCTTCGTGACCCACTAAAAATGTTATCGCCTATAGGGCCTGCACAGACACACACACAGCCACTGATACACACACACACAGCCACTGATACACACACACACACAGAGCAACTGACAGACACGCACTGATACACACACGCAGCCACTAACACACACGCAGCCACTGACACACACGCAGCCACACAGAGACACTGCTACACACACACACACACACACACACACACACACACACTGATACTGATACACACACACA
>CM071581.1:21200210-21217178 GCA_036426205.1 Ascaphus truei | reverse complement strand
ACACTCACACATACCTGCGCCACACACACTGCTGCCTCCCGACCCCTACCCCCCGACACTCACGATGACCCACCGCTCACACCCATAGCAGGACCCCCCACATCACAGCAGCACTCACAAATCCAGCGCGCCAGCCGACCGCTCACACCCTAGCAGGACCCCCACTCCGACAGCACTCACAAACCCCGCGCCACCCGCCGCACTCACACCTTGCAGGACCCCACTCACAGACAGCACTCACAACCACGCGCCACCCGCCCGCACTCAACACCCTAGGCATGACCCCACCCACTCACAGGAAAGACTCACAACCACGCGCCACCCGCCCCTCCACCCTCAGCGGACACACGAGACTCAGATTTTACATCATTATGGCCACCAAAATAACATTGTACGTGGTGTGGTTACAAATTAACCATTTTTATTACAATCGTATTACATTTCTTCATCTTTCTTTTCAATATTATTATCCAACTTAAAACAAAACAGTACCTATTGTTCACGATTAAATAATACTACCTATTAGCATTTACATCCGGGCAACGCCGCGGTCTCTCTCAGCTAGTATATATATATATATATATATGTCATTAGACTAATAGTGAAGCAATGTATGCGAGCCTGCTGCAATGCATGCCTGCCTGCTGCCTGGGAATGTACGTTGTCCCTAGGGGAAATCTCATTGCGTCCTGAGTCCGCCCCGCACACCTCTCATGGCCTGAGGCGGAGTGACGGGCAAAAGGCCACAGGGACCACACCACAGGGCACACACACACACGGACACAACAACACAAGGGCCCACACCACAGACACTACACAGGGACACAAACTCTGCCCCGTTCAGTTGTGACCGCAGCTACATTCCACAAACACCCCCCCCCCTCCTCTCCGGTGCATCCCTCCCGGTCGGGCCCCTCCTCTCACGTGCCCCCTTCACTTCTCCCCTCCCACACCTCACCCACATCCCCACGACCGCAACATCTATCCCAGCCGCAAAGTGCGCGCGGGAGGAAGCGCGGCCCTCCGAGTCAGCAGGCAACTCCAGGGGGCCCTCCACCCTCGCGGCGGGGCCTCATGTCTACGCCCCAGCAAGCGGAGACGCTACACTGAGAGGGGGAAAGCGACGGGCGAGGACTCCCCACTCACGGGTACGGAATAGAGGGGGAGGGTGAAGAAGCGCACGGGAAGCAACACCATCAAGTCGCGCGACTACCGGAGAGGGGAAAGCGCGGCCCGGGGACTCCCCATCACGTGCGCCGCTAACCGGAGAGGGGAAACACGGCGCTGGCGGGACTCCCCATCACGTGCGCCGCTACCGGGAGGGGAAGCGCGGCGCGGGGCTCCTGCCACTCTTGCCCCCCCCCAGCTTCCCGAACTCACCTTCCTGCCCCAGCCAGATGCCACGGGGGGTCAAGGTAAGTCACCCACCGTCTCCCACCCACGCACTGTCACCCACGACCCAACACTCACCCACACACTCACCCACCACACCTGTCACTTTCACCACCCAGTCACCCACTCACATCAATCCAGTCACCCACTAGTCACCCACCCACTCAGTCACCCACCCAACATCACCCACCCACCCACTACTTAGTCACCAAAAACCACTTAGTCACCCCCCTACGTCACCCCACCCACCTCACTCGCTCACCCACTCACTCAGTCACCCACTCACGTATCACCCACCCACTCACTAGTCACCAACCCACTCACATCAGTCACCCCCCCACACACCCACCCAGTCACCCACCCAGTCACTTGTTCCACCCAGTCACCCACTTTACCCACTCAGTCACCCACCCACTCAGTCACCCACCCACCACTCAGTCACCCACCACCACTCAGTCATCACCACATCAGTCACACACCCACCATCAGTCACCCAGTCACCCACCCACTCAGCACCCAGTCACCCCCCACTCAGTCCACACCACGTCACCACACCCACTCCAGTCACCCAGTCACCCACCCAATTCAGTCAGTCAATCACCCAAGTCAGTCAGTCAATCACCCACCTCACCCACCCAGTCAGTCACCCCTCACCACACCAGTCAGTCACCAATCACCCACCAGTCAGTCACCCACTACCCACCCAGTCAGTCACCACATCACCACCCAGTCAGTCACCCACTCACCACTCAGTCAGTCACCACTCACCCATCAGTCACCCCTACACCCGTCAGTCTCACTCACCACCAGTCAGTCTCCCACTCACCCACCCAGCAGTCTCCCACTCACCCACCCAGTCAGTCTCCTCCCACATCCATACCCACCCAGTCCAGTCTCCCACTCAACCCCACCCAGTCAGTCACCCAACCCACCGACCCAACCACCCACCCAACCACCACCGACCCAAAGTCACCCCACCGACCCAAAGTCACACCACCCACCGACCCAAAGTCCCAAACCGACCCAAAGTCACCCACCCACGACCCAAAGTCACACCACCCACCCCACCACCGACCAAAGTCACCCACCCCACCGACCCAAAGCAACAGACCCAAAGTCACCCACCCACCGACCCAAGTCAAACCGCCCACAAAGTCACCCACCCAGCGACCAAGTCACCCACCCACCGACCCAAAGTCAAACCGACCCAAAGTCACCCACCCACTCAGTCACCCACCCACCCACTCAGTCAAGTGTCACCCACCCACCCAGTCATCCACACACTCAGTCAACTCAGTCACCCACCTAGCTGTCAAGGGGGGGGGAAGCCTAACCCTGTCCTACGCCCCCCCAAAATTACATCCCGGGCAACGCCGGGTCTCTCAGCTAGTATATATATATAATGAATAGACGATACCGTTCTGTGGCTAACAAAATGCTTTTATTTGTGCGAGCTTTCGAGATACACTGATCTCTTCCTCCGGCGATGTTACATTGAATATATATAAAGTACTTCAGTATTAGGTGATACCTTTTTTATTTGGACTAACAATTTATGTTATAGGACAAGCTTTCGAGAGTTCTTCTCTCTTCCTCAGGTCGGTAATATTGAGTAACAAAGGAATCTATGGACACGGCTATTTCCGTTATATATATATATATATATACACACACACGCACACACAGAAGGAAAAGCATCAGATTTAGCAAAGAGTAAAATGCCATTTGTGGGCAGTGATTTTTTGTGTTCCAGCCTTGCAGACTTTTCTATAAAACCTTCCAATCAGCTTAGGTATCAAGGCACAAAATAAAGAAATCCCTAAACCTAAAGATGCTGTATTTCTATAATGTGCTTTGCAATCTTTCACGGCTTTGTGGGCATGCAACGAACTGTCACGCACGCAGGTATTTCTGGCACCCTATGGGTTACAAATTTGCGTACAGTATATTACTTTTTTCACCATTATACCCTTTGCCCCCTTTGCATAGCTGTCCCCTCTAGTAGCAAAGTGGTTCATATAATTTCATTTCTTCCTTTTTTTTTTGCTACCACAGAAAATACGGTCTTACATTTGTAACCAATGAGAATTAAGTTATCCTGCCTGCACTGCATTGAACACGAGAAGTTAGCCCTTATAACTGTTTTTAAAACTGTTATCATTAAAATTGTTCCCATTCTTCCTCTGCCAAAGCAGCTCTGATTACAATTATATGTGGGCTTTGAAAGATATAGAGAGCAGGGTGTTATTCTGTTCCTTTGGCTATTTGCTTCCTGCTGCAATCCCGGGAGACACTGAAGGTTAAACACATAACCATCTGGGACGTGCATCACAGGGAGTCCCTCCTAACAATAGGGAATCTCTTTCCATTCAGCAATCGACACTTCGTTCACTTTATTGCTTCTTGGAGCTCATTTTATAAAGATGGACTTAATATTTATGTTCTAGAACTGGAAAGGGAGAGAGGTTTATTCAAATAAAAACCTTTTCCTTTAAAGGGATTTGAACTGTACTGTAGGTATTTACTGTAGGTCTGTAAATAAAGATGCAGTGGGTGCAGAGGGGTGCGCAAACGTGGGGGCGCATGATTTTCCAGGATGGGGCGCGGCGGTTACAGAGGCCACGGGGTTACATGACCCAGCTGCATCATTTACAGCAGGCGGGGGGGCGTAGAGTGAAAAGTTTGCGCACCCCGGGGTTATGGGATTGTAAATAAAAAATAATGACACCACATTGCAGGCGTGCGCAAACTTTTCCCCGTGCGCACCCCTGCCTGCTCTCCTCGGCACCTCGTGCCCCCCCTCCCTCTCTCGACCCCAGCGTTAAATGACGCGCGGGTCATGTGATGTCACCATGGTAACTTGACGTCACGTGACCCCGCTGCGTCATTTGACGCCGGTTTACCAGGACGATGCGTCACTGGAAGGGAAGGTAAGTGTATTATAGAGGTCTCACGTGGTCCCCCCGGCACTTAATTTAAATGCCTGGGGGGGGGGAGAGCGCGGGGCCTCTATGACTGCCGTGACCCCCCAGAAAATCCAGCGTGCCCCCCAGTTTGCGCACGGCTGCCACATTGTGTTCTGCAAATTGTCTTTGATTTCCTTCTTATCATCCCTGATTACACAGCCATTGGAAAAAAAAACTATTGTTTTTCAAGAAATAAACTAGAAAAACGTTAATGTGAAACATTTTTGCAGCAATTCTTCCCGTGCCTTAGGCACCAACATAGATTATCAGTTTAAAGCAGTGGATGGAACCCTACGGCCATCTTTATTTATCCCATATCTCCGTGACAATTGACTAATGGGTAATTTTTCTACTTTTTTCCCCCTCTCATTACAGCTCCCTTATTCCTGTTATCCTCTGCACTGCCAGTTGCAGGTCCTGTGGTGGTAAAAGGGTTAATAGAAATGAAGAAATGACTTTTATATCCATTTTGGACATCCCATGCTGGCTAGTGGACCACCATTGTCATGAGACCTTCATGTGATGTGACCTCTTGGCCGGAGAGTAGACACATGGACATCCTCACTTTTATTGCGATACCTTTTGTATTGAAATGTTCTAGTGTTTATATTTTGAAACTCACGTATAGTGGGCTCTTATATAGGGGTCAGATCTCAGTTTATGTGTCAGATTAGCTGGCGTCAGAGATTAAACAGTTAGGACATACAAAGAACACGTTAAGCGCTGCACCAACACGGATGTTACGCCGGTGGCTGGCAACGCTGTATGAGTGCTGGCGTGTTTGGGCCTTCACCCAATGGTAAAAAATAACTATAATATGGAATGATGCCACTGGCAAGTTGGTAACTGGCACTGATGATCATGGTGGTGGGGGTGGACACTGGTGCTGGTGGCGGTGGCAATGGTGGTGGCGATATGCCATGGGCAAGATGGGACTGGTCGCAGCTCAGTCAGCAGCAGCTTGTGAGCCACAGTTTCGGCACATGTCTGCTATGAGGTCCACCCTCTTAGGCCCGTAATATAGTGGGCGCGCGCGGCACTTATAGTTGGCTGTGGATAGCCAGCCGTCCTATAATAGGACCGTGCACGGCAGTGAGCGTGGAACCAGCCGACAGGGGGAAGACTGCGAAAAGTACGTGTTCGCACCGCTACCGCCGCTGTAGTGTGTGTGTGTGTGTAATATTAATAAATAATTTAGTCTTACACAACGTGTCTTTTTTTAACATTTTAAAACTATATAATACATTAATAACACACACAATCTAAATTAATTGCACAATATATCGGCTCGTACAGTTTGGGTGAAATGCCAGCTCCGCTTTGCATTAATATCTCTGACGACCTCCTCCTGAGGATGTGCCCCTCTTATAATACCGAGAGCAGGACCCTATACAGCCATTCACTCACAGCACAGAGAGTTTAGAGTGACATTTCTATTCTTGCCCAGCCATTCATGAACAGACTGTGCGTGGATAACAGAGTTGGAGGATAAAGGCCTTTTTTATCAGCAATAAATAGCTGCATGCCACATAAATGTATAAAATCAAATCAAAACAGAGATCCCCTTGACACACAAATGAATTTATTTGTTGTTAATTATTTAGTAGGTTCCATACCTGCAGTGCACATCCTGTGTAGTAAGTGAGGAAGCTGAAACCCTTCTGCATGCCAATCAAAGTGTGCTATCAGATTGTTCCCTACCTGCAGTGCTTTTACCTCACCCCCTGTGTCTCTGCCTTGTGTATTTGTATGAGCTCTACCTAGAAAGCTAGACCCCTCCTGGCAAGGATGGATAACAAAAGACTTGCACACAACAGTCTTCTGTGACTATATATCCAGTGGAGGAAGGGAGCAGTGCTGGAGGCACAGCTACAAACTGAAGAAGAGGATATCAATAGGTGTTATTGTTTTTAAGCAGTTTTAGAGACTAAGAATACTAAGGTGAAGAATACAGAACAGCACAACCTAATCTAAATAAGCGCACAAAACAATGTCAGTGTGTATAAACTTTTATAACTTTCCCTGCAGCCAAGGTAATAACTCTCATCCCTAGAGATAGAAAAGCAAAGGTGCACCAAAAAACCCTAAAGCGCAACGGAAAGCACCCAAAACGTTGTCCGAGGGGATACTAATCTCGCACCACAAAGGTTTTAGAAAAAAATCACAAAAAGCAGCCTTAGGCCTCGGGCATGGTCAGCGCTTATGCGCTGATCAGTGCTGAGGCGCGCTGCTGCTCGGCACTGAGCCCCTGCAGCCGCAAAGAGAGCGGCTTTAGCAGGGGCTCACTTACGCAAGCGTGCGGAAGTGTGTGTCTTATGAAAATTTAAAATTTTCGCGCAGGGCCGGTCACGTGAGCGGTTCGCCCAATGAAGCCGAACCAGCTCCATGATGTCACTGGCCCGCCCCCCCCAACACGCCCCCGGCCGGCGCGCTAACCAAGGCCAGGGAGAGCCCCCACTTTCCCTCAGCGCGCCTCCGCACGGCTGAGTCACCATGGACTCAGCCTTAGTTGGAAAGGTTTGTTAGGAAGAGATCCTCTGTCTTGTATCCTTAATAGTGATGATCCTGGGGGTACTCAGCATAAAGGACGTGTAGGGCAGGGGGCTAAACCTCAGTTCTCAAACCCCCCCAACAGGTCAGGTTTTCAGGATATCCCTGCTTCAGTACAGGCAGCTCAATCAGAGGCTCAGTCAACTGAGCCTCTGATTGAGCCACCTGTGCTGAAGCAGGGACTGATTGAGCCACCTGTGCTGAAGCAGGGACTGATTGAGCCACCTGTGCTGAAGCAGGGACTGATTGAGCCCCCTGTCCTGAAGCTGGGATATCTTGAAAACCTGACCTGTTATGGGGGCTTGAGGACTGGAGTTGAGTCCCCCTGATGTAGGGGATAGAGGGAAACCAACATAGCTTAATCAAGTTTTAATAAAATACTAGAACGTGAAAGAGATGCGTATCGCACTCACATTTTAGCAGCATAAATTGCACATTTCGAGTACAACTGACTCTGTCTGAAGGTGATATAAGATGTGTCCTCACCACCGCGTCACCCGGTACGTGTCTCCTCTAAGGCGTCTGGTGCACTGTTCTTCCGCATCACATGGTAGCCTTCTCGTCTCGCGACTAACACCCTCAGTGTCCAGGCGGCAGAATTCTCTACTCGCGGAGAAAGCAGCCTACGCGCTTCGCTATGGCTTCTTCAGGGGTATTGAGAGTAGCTGCGTCACACTATCCCTCAGTACCCCAATTTCTCAAACAGTTAAAATGACAGTGGTGTGTCTTGTTGCTATGGCGGCCGCTTCAGGGACAAGAACCCCCCCTCAGTGGGGCCGGCCCACGAGCTCTCTTGGCCGCCACGTTGCACGACCAATTTTTCCTGAAGACAGTCAAATTATCAATGAAATTTAAGTTGAATGAAATCACGTTATAAACTGGAATAGCTTTCAAAATAGTTGGGTCCCAAATCCTTCTAAGTAAAAATAACAAAAATTGCATTGCAATGACCAATGATAATTACATGTAATACCTAAACCCTTCAATATGGATCAATAAGTAAGTATAGATATAGGATAAAGTATCTGTTGTCTAAATTTAGCATAGGTTGAACTTGATGGACCTACGTCTTTTTTCAACCTCATCTACTATGTAACTATGTAATATCTGCAATGTTGCTGGTTCCTGTGGCAGTAGTGGGATTAATTAGGAATATTGAAAATAATAAATCAACTATATATTATGGAGTGATTGCTAAAGATAATAACATTGGGTGATGGGTAATTATTTCACACTTGGGCACATTCCAGGTGTTATTCTTGCATTTGACAGTTTCCGTGGCCTCTTAGATAAGCAAAACCAGATGCCACCTGTTAAAATATGTATGAGCCACTGTGTAGCTAAAGCTGCCTTAGCCTTCCGCACAGAAAGATGATATACAAATGTAGCCATTCACTCAGAGACAACAAAATATTCATCAATTATTCACAGGCCACTCGGGCTGCTGGGAGAGAAAAAAAAAACTTGGCACATCAACATGTTCGGGGATACAAAGGCTTCAGCTATAAAATACTTTCAGGGGATATTAAGCAAAGATCAATCAAGGGTGCATGAAAGATGACCAGCCCAAAGATACCCGCTCAGAGGGAAACTGGAGGCCCTCTATTCATACTGTCGGGTAAAGTATATCATTTAACCAACTTGTTTAGCGTTTGCGACGATGATGAAAACTTTGGAGACGAGAGAGGAAGAAATCGGAGAGGATGACATTTTTGCTTTGACGCCTAGCGAGTGCTAATCTCTCCCAATGACAGAGAGGTACACACTATCTGTGGGTACCAAAAGGGTGGATGCAGCCACTCACGCCGTGATTCATCTGCAGGTAGAACCGTGGGGTCTGTCATTGCAAACTTACAGCCGCTGTTCCTGCCTGGGGGTTCTGGAACTGTGTAGCAATCTAACAATAAAACGTGAAACCTCTGAGTGCCGTTGCTTTGCAATGTGTTGTAGGCTGCTCTGGCACTGAAGGGGTTAAATGAAGCCACGAGTAAACTTTTTGGGGTTTAAAGAGGCAATCCACGCAATATCCTACACGTGTTTAAAAAAAAAAAAAAAAAAAACGGTTGTGTAGTCTTAAATAATACTTACTGCAGTCTTTTTTTATTGATCAATCTTAATGCTGTTTTTAATGAGTTTTAATATACTGAGCATCCTCTGATTTCTATAGCTGGCTTTATCCCACCTCTCCAGCAGTGCAAGATCTTTGCAACATTTTCCTGTTTGTGATCATTTGTTGCCAATGTTCCCAGCAGTTTGAGCTGCAAACTGTAACAATAGATAATGTTACCTTAGTAATATAAGACTACATTGTAGCTGCTGAGATACACTGACTAAATGACTGATTGAAACGTAAAGGCAGCCTTTTAGTTTCCCATAAAGACATTTCCCATAAAGACAATCAAAGGCTGCATATATTAAAACAAAAAAAAAGTTGTTTTTTTAAGTGCTGCTTGGATTGTCTCTTTTTAAGCCTGTGGAAAAGACTTGGTATTCCTTTAGTCCTTACATGTTAAGTTGGGGACATTGTTATTGTATTCAGCAAGGACAGAAAGGGAAACGCTGGGTTTATAATTTCCCTATACATGCATATTATTATTATTACAGGTAAGTGAGAGCTGATGTTTGGGAAAGGGATTCACATTTCAAACACTTCCCGTCAGGAATTCACATTGGGAAGAGATTGTTGAATCAATTCCCCTGGCAGGAGGAGACCTGAGCTGATTACAGTAATACTTCCACACATCCATGGTAACTAACATTTAAAAACGCTGCAATTATTACTGCTTAACCCTTTGGCTGCGTGCCATGGGAAGAAATATTGATCTAAACCTTTTTTTATAGACCTCCACAAAATTGCTCCATAACTATATGTACGTTAGTCATTTAACCCTAATAAACCTCACATAAGCTTTTACTTGGGAGAGGGAATATTTGCTGTTATTTAAATAAATTAAGTTTCGTGTTCAATGTGGAAAAGACAAGCAGCCCTGGACTCTCTAAAAAACTTGGACCCTACAAAAAAACAAAAGGAGTGCATTTTAGTGATCCTCAAGGGCCACCAACAGGTCAACATTTCAGGATATCCCTGCTTCAGCACAGGCGGCTCAATATATGTGCAGATGCAGATCATTTGCAAACTGCCCTAGTAAATCAAAACCTTTCATTCGTATGTGACAAATCTGCCTCTGACTTTGTACTAGAGCCAGCTGTAAAAAGTCAAAACATCCCCCTCTGGCTCATTGTGTGCCCTGGAGACACCACAACTTCCCACTGGAGTATGGGGTTTCTATAGAAACATGTCAGTTACTGAAGCAGAAACACGCAGGTGATAAAATATGCTTTTTATTAGAGCCACATTAATGAAAGGCCTGCTACCTTCACAGGAGACAAGCCCTTGATTGGCTATTGAAGTTACATACTCTTTTTAAAAAAAAAAATATTTACATTTGTTTAAACATATTACTCTGGAACATTGTTATGCCATCTGATAAGCCGATGCAGAAGATGGTCCGATGATCTATGCCCAGTGGGAATTATGCTTAGTTGATGGCTGGGCTTTGCTGCCTCAGATTCTCTGCCTCCTGTGTATTTCCATCCTGTTTATTCATGGGACTCTCCAAAGAAGAGATGTTCAAGCAACCAGTAGCACATAGGCAGTCATTCAGTGTGCCTATCCAGATAACTCTACAAGGCAGGCGCCCGATGAGGTGAGACAGCCAGTTACCAACTTGTCCGCTGTTGTTGTGTTACCCATCCACTGCCAAAGCAAACAATGCATTGCAGGTGCTGCTGGCAGCAAAAGGTTAATTATATATTGTTTAGGTAAAAATACTCCCTCCCCTTAAAAATGTTTTTTTTTTCAGAAAAATAGATGAATGCAAAGTATGTTTCTAGCATGCAGCACTTTTTAATGCTCTTCAGTTTTTTATTAGGAAGCATATCCTGCATGTATCAAGTGAACATCAAAACAGGTATTTATATTGTGAGCAAAGAAGGACGGGGAGCGTGCTGGTCCTAGTAACACAGGTTGGGAGAGGGAGTAGGGGTATGATACCTTTCATTGGACTAACAAGTAGTTGATATGTTACAAGCTTTCCAACCTCTCGGGGTTCTTCATTGCGTATCACCCCTACTCTGAGGTAGGAAAGCTTGTAACATATCAACTACTTGTTGGTCCAATTAAAGGTAACATACAGTACCCCTACTCCCTCTACTCCCTATTATTACTTAAATTGTGAGAAAATTGTGGCCTTTTTTTAGCACTATGGAAAAGGGCAATAAAAAAACACAGAAGAATTTGGGAGCGGATCAGTGTAAGAAGAAAATACTGTGATTAAAAACTAAATTAAAAAAATGGTAACTGTCAGTGTTATATAAAAGAGGGTTACGATAACAAAAGCAGTTTTTAATTGCACTATCGCACACGTTACAAATATGGATAGGGAACGATGGTTTATTATTTTAATTTGTACAGTGTATGCGGTGCGGTGTATAGCGGAATAATTAAAGCACCATGAATCTATGCTTCGCAGATCTTGTGATCGGAGGTCACTAACTGAATTCTACTGATTGTTTATTCATTTGAGAGATGTTATCCTCCTCCTGACTTCGAAGACCGTGGTTCTAATTTAACATGGTTATGAATCGCTTTGCAAGACGACTGTTCGGGCTATTCCTCAAGGGACCAGATTCCTTAAGCCCCAAACTGACCTGTCACACAGCGATCGACCTCAAAACTCCTACTGACTTGCATCAGGGTTTTTGGCTGATCCCGGTACGATTTGGCTGTTTCGTGGCCAGTGATACGGTCACTAGACCGGACATGGCTCCTTCCGTAGCGATATTAACCCAATTAGGACCAGCAAAACATAACTCAATTATATAAAGATGGCCAGACGATGTCACTAGGATAAAAGTCCTGGTCATCCCCTTCAATGATCAGTGATGCTCACACACGGCTATTCCTTATCCCTCTATAGACCAGGGGTTCCCAACCATTTTTAGATTGTGTACCCCGTGCTATAATATTTACTCCCCGCAAACCCCTAATTAATAAATGTTATTGCCTACTCATCAGACTGATTCTAACAAAATGGTTATAAGATGTAAGTGGCCGGCACATCAGAAACAGATTAATCCCATATACATGTGTGTATATATAAGTATATCCGCCTGGACCTCTGCACTGAGGGTAGTGATAAATATATAATCCCTATTGGGGACAGGGACTAGTACCTAGTGTACACTGACACAGTAATATAGTACATAAATTGTCCCATAAACTTAATGAGTGATAGCATAAGCCCATATGGGTAACTCACTGTTCGGCTTCATCCTCCAGCGCGGTCCTATTGCGGTTCCTTCTTAAGAGGCGTGCAGATCCACCAGCAAGGTAACAAAGAGCAGGTAAAGCAGAAAAAGGCAGCGCACTGCCAAAAAACACAGGAGGAGGCTCACTTGTACAATAAAAAGTAATACACCATGATAAAGGGCACAAGGCCCAAAACGCGTTGGTGTGGTGGTTTTTTGAAGCTGTTTAGGGGTGATGTGTGATCCCCTTATGGAATAAACTTTTTATTGTACAAGTGAGCCTCCTCCTGCGTTTTTTTGGCAGTGCGCTGCCTTTTTTTTTTGCTTTAACAAAATGGTTAGACTGTTTCCAGGCAGTATAGTGCCCCGACATTGTGTGTGGGACAGACAGACAGACACTATAAGGCCCCAAACTGTGTGCAGACCGCCTGGGAGGGGCGGTATAGATATGTCACTGCTGGCGCTTCCAAAGTCATGCCCCATAATGCCTTGCCACTGTGGATGTAAAGCATTGTGGGTAGCACCTTTGGAAGCTCCTGCTGTGACAGCTGTATTATCCCATGTTACGGTGCAGTTTGGGGACTTCCCAAGTGTGCAGGCCACACACGGGCTGGCTCAGGAACCCACAATACTTCCTGGGATCAGCCATTACATTTTTTTTTTTTTTTTGGGTGCGGCAAACCCCCTTGGAGGCACCACACGAACCCTAAGGTAGTTTTCCCGTTGGGAGTCACTGCTCTAGAGGCACAAACGTCCCGATTCTAACGGGATGCTCTGTTATTTTAAGGGAAGCCTTCTCTGCCGTACCTGGCAAGGTAAGAAGGAAAGAGAATGGTGATGGTGGGAAAGGATCAGCCAAAATGAAGAAGCAAGCTTCGACCGCTGGAGAAGACCGAGCAATGCTTTTGGGATTCACCATGATGGGGCTTTCCGTGCTCATGTTCTTCCTACTCGGGGTCACCATTCTAAAGCCATTCATGCTTAGGTGAGTCAATCAGGGATGGATCCATTTCTCTGCAATGCATTGAAGGAACCTCCAGCACCAACCAGGCTTACCTGCATTTGCCCTGTAAACACATGTTGGGTTATTTCAATAAATAGAACATGATCCTTCCTGTATATATTAGCAATACATGAGCATTACCCCATATACATTCAGAACGGGCATTACTTGGTGAATCAGCGATTATTATCCTGCAATGGTATATGGAGACAATGTAATATTTCCTGTAGGTTGACTTTGCCATCACTTGTTGGCCAGAGAGCCAACTGAAACTGGACACACCCTGTCTTTAGAAAGTATGTGGTCCACTGGCACGTCCAGTGATGCTGCCATTATTGGATGGCTAATTGGCACACTTTCAGGCGGGATTTAGTATCCACCCACAACCCGCCAATCATAAATATTAAGCCAGAGGAGTTAAATGTGCTTCAAAAACAGGGGGTGACAAGAGATGGGGGTGTGTCAAAATTCAATTGAGGTTTTTTTCCCCCCCATGTTCAGAAACAGGAATATTCATGATTTTTAAAAAAAAATATATATTAATTTTCGATAATCTTTTTTTCTATTTTACCAAATCTTCCAATATTCTTCAAATTCCAATATTTTTACGTTTTTTTTTATTTTTTATTTTTTGCAAAGTTTCAAATATTCTTTAAACGTCAATTTTTTGTGGGAAATGTTTTGTTGCTTTGCGCAAAGTTTTTAGAATATTCTTCAATTTAACATATACATTGAGATACAATTCCTTTTACTGTTTGCATTAAGGCAAACTAATCTTCCTTGGTCAAAACAGGCAACTTGTGACGTCAGGCTTAAAATGTTACACAACGCTACACTTGCGAGCGCAATCATTGTGGATTTTACATTTTTTTGCTTGATTAAAACATTTGACACTATGATTAGTGTCTTGTTGTGTTCCTCTATATTGTTTCCGCGCACACGAAATTGATTATCACAGTGACATTATGATTGAAAGACTTCCTAAAGACTTCCCAGCAATGAGAAATAACTTTCTTCCCGTGAGCTCATAATGATGGATGTGCCTATTGCCTATCTTGGCGTTATTATATCAGTCAGACTTCGGTCTTGGGCTGCGGCCAGGGTGACGCCGAGTGCGCTGGCGCTCGATGTTCATTGTTCTTGGGGGATGTGTCCAGCCATGTGTGCGCACAGGGGGCGCAGCCATGACGTCACAGACCGGGTTCGCTCTCATTGGGCGAAACGCTCACGTGATGCGCCAGCAACAAATGTACTTGTCTTTGCAAGCAGCTGAGCGCCGTGCGCCACTGGCCACACACATTGTAGCTCGCTCAGCGTCACCCTGGCCGCAGCCTTATTCTATCTAGTCCGATGTGGCCATTCAGACAAATTAATGGGTAATTTGTGCTCAAAACCAGCGCATATAATATATATATTAAATATATATTAAATATATAGGTTTGGTACCAAAACTTTTAATGCATAAACCATTTGGTACTAAAGAACCCCCCAAACAAAGTGTATAGCAAGATGCCTACACTAGATCCCTCTAGAATTGCTATATATCTATATATATATACCACCACTATTAAGGTTATGGTGGATAATGGTGAAAGACAGGGTTGCAGACCTGTCTAAGACATGCAAATGAATATACAGGATTTTAAGTTGCATATATATATAATATATATATCTAATATATATATATATATATATATTATATCTATATATAAAATTAATTATATCATATATATTATGACTAAAAAGGAGGGAGAGTAGTAGGGTCAAAAAGTGTGCACTCAATGCTGAAATTAGAAAAATAGAAATGGACTTTATTAACAAAGAGTATAAAAAACACAAAAGACAGACCCACACAATTCACATGTCAGATCGCTATGCGACACAGCGTAAAAACATCAAAGAGGTACAATTGGTCTGATAAGAGCCAAGCAGGAACAATATATCATTACAAATATAACAATAACATAGACTAGGGGAAAATATTTCTCCCAAGTAATGTTTACTGAGATCGCCGATCCGAACAAGAGTAGCAATGAATATAAATGGTAAGTAAGATAAAGACCACAAGAGAAAAATTGGATATATATTGTAGTAAATGTACATAAACCTCTTAATGAGATGAAGAATTAGACACATAGCTAGAAATACATACAGTTGTGACCCTAATATGCTGTAAATCAGCTGAATACAAGTGATGCCCAAATTGAGCTGCACATGTAAAATAAGTAGCACAGTGGTAGATCTTAAAGTGCACTGGTAGCGCTCATACAGTATAAAGTCCCCTGAGATACAGAGCTCAAAAATAATGAGCATGGTGTTTGTGAATAACACAGGACATAGAGCACTGCTGTGTGGGTGTGCACAAGGCACTGGGGAAATCCAGTGATAATACCAGCGTTACTCAGTCAGGCAGCAGGAGAATCAGATGATAAAGATCAAAGTCTTGCAGTGGGACATCAACAGTAAAACGGAGGAAAGTCTCACGCAGTATGGTAAGGCACACACGGGTCACAGGATGGAGGGGTGCTGTCACAGCTCTGCTCTAACGCCGTTTCGCCAAAAAGGCTTCTTCCGGAGCGAAGCCTTTTTGGCGAAACGGCCGTAGGAGCAGAGCTTGTGACAGCACCCCTCCATCCTGTACCCGTGTGCCTTACCATACTGCGTGAGACTTTCCTCCGTTTTACTGTTGATGTCCCACTGCAAGACTTTGATCTTTATCATCTGATTCTCCTGCTGCCTGACTGAGTAACGCTGGTTTTATCACTGGATTTCCCCAGTGCCTTGTGCACACCACACACAGCAGTGCTCTATGTCCCTGTGTTATTCACACACCACCACTGCTCATTATTTTTGAGCTCTGTATCTCAGGGGACTTTATACTGTATGAGCGCTACCAGTGCACTTTATAGATCTACCACTGCTGCTACTTATTTTACATGTGCAGCTCAATTTGGGCATCACTTTATTCAGCTGATTTACAGCATATTTAAGGGTCACAACTGTATGTATTTCTAGCTATGTGTCTAATTATCTTTCATCATCATTAAGAGGTTTATGTACATTTACTACAATATATATCCAATTTTTCTCTTGTGGTCTTTATCTACTTACCATTTATATTCATTGCTACTCTTGTTCTGGATCGGCCGATCTCAGTAAACATTACTTGGGGAGAAATATTTTTCCCCTAGTTCTGTTATGTTATATTTGTAATGATATATTGTTACCCTGCTTTGGCTCTTATCAGACCAATTGTACCTCTTTGATGTTTTTACGCTGTGTCGCATAGCGATCTGACATGTGAATTGTGTGGGTCTGTCTTTTGTGTTTTTTATACTCTTTGTTAATAAAGTCCATTTCTATTTTTCATAATTCAGCATTTGAGTGCACCTTTTTGACCCTACTCTCCCTCCTTTTTAGTCATATTATTCCCTTGGGTCGGTAGCACCACCAGAGGGTTACCTTTTACCTTGACTTCTGGTTAACTGATTATTTAATCACACAAGGGTGATTTGATTGCGGCATCTATTGTGTGTTCCATATATATATATATATATATATATATATATATCTCGATTGGTCACAGAATGTCAATATTCCTAATATTTCTTCAAGGGAATGACTAATAAAGAGTAGCTTAAATTTACACAAAAATAAAGTTTTATTAATATTATAATAACTACGACACAAGTGAAAATTATATACAGTGATCTAAAAATCCCTGAATAAGGCAACCCAGGATATCCT
>CM071581.1:21107710-21195210 GCA_036426205.1 Ascaphus truei | reverse complement strand
AGCGCTTCTCGAGATTCTATCAAATCCTTATTATTTTTTGGTAAGATGAATTCCCACTTGTTTGGCAATTTCCTTTCATCGAATTACTAACTCACCAGGATTTCACCACAAAAGACGATTGCCTGTTGGCCGGGAATAAGTGGAATTTAAGCTTTTTCAGAATAATTATTTGAATGATTTGATCACCTGTGCTGAAGCAGGGATATCCTGAAAACCTGACCTAGTGGTGGCCCTTGAGGACTGGAGTAGACCACCCCTGGTCAAAGTGTCCATTTATCTGACCCTCTACTTCTATGTCCCTGTAATGACAATAATATACTCTTGTATCGCACTGGCAGGGTACACATATATAATTTAGTGTTAAAGGGGAGAATAAAAATGAGATTATTCTTATTAGGGCGTGAAAGCCACTTCCGACCGTCTGCGTATTAAAGGGCCATTGTACGTTTCCAGTGGCTTTTAAAAAGAACTGTTCCCTCTCAAAGGCAGAGGAGACGAACCAATTATAAATCATTTTGTCATGGAGAATGTATAGCTTTCATTCTTTCATTTTTATTGCATTCATTTATATTTACGAGAGATGCACATTACTGTGGCGGAAGCGGCTGACCTGCGTAATGTGACGTTTCGGCGAGGCCATCTCGCCGCAGGCAAATAGCCACCGCCAATGAGCCACAGGGGACAGCTAGCTGCCGGCTGTTTCACTGCGAAGGTAAGTGGTTAGAGGGGTGAGGGATTAGTGCTAGGGGTTAACGTTAAGGGTTTTATGGCAATGGGTTAAGGGTTTTAGGGTAGGCGGTTAAGGTCTGGGGTAAGGGGTTAAAGTTACAGGTTTAGGGGTTAGCGGGTAAGAGGTCGTTGTTTAGGTGTTTTAGGGTAAGGGGTCCGATTAGCGGTAAGGGGTTAAGGTTAGGGACTTGCCTTCACCGTGGAACCGGCGGCTAGCTGTGCCTGTAGCTGATCGGAGGCGGTGAGATGGCCGCACCGGAACATCCTTGACCGGCTGACCTGCTGCATTGTGTTGTACTGTCCCTCAGTTTGCTCATGTCATGTTTTCTTATTGTTTTCTCTTTTGCGTTTTGCGCCGGCAGCGCGTCATGTCCTCGGGCGCCAGTTGGTGCCCCCTGCCTTTGTTATTCCTGACACGGTTTGGATGGGATCACAGTAATGTGTTGTGACTTGGGCCCCACAGGAGTGTATCTCGCAGTCAGCAGTGAAAACAAAGTTTGAGCAGCACACTATCAGAGCTAAACAGATAATAGATACGGTGAAAGACATTATGGACGCTATAAACGTGGGGGCCGCTGATAAAAGGTAAGACCGCGCTGCTTCGGTTATACTTTCTCTCTTTGTTGTGAATAGACCAACGCAAATCTGTGAAATCCATCTTTGGAAAAACAAATTGTGATTTAGAGTAAGAGTGGCCACCAACAGGCCAGGTTATAAGGATATCCCTGCATCAGCACAGGTGGCTTGGTCTTCGACTGAGCCACTGATTTAGCCACCTGTGCTGAAACAGGGATATCCTTCAAACCTGACCTATTGGCCGTTGAGGACTGGAGTTAACCACAATTGGACTAGAGTGTAGGCAGTATAGGATATTCAGCGCTCGTGTGCATTGTGTGCACTTTTTCTTCTGGACTAGAGTGTAGATGACATTGCTCTCATAGCTTTAAGGGCCACAAACCCGATGAACTAGATTTGGGAATCCTGGTTCACCCTTTGGCTAGGTGCCTGAAAGCCTTTTGGAATTTAGCGTCAGGACTCGGTGGCAACAAAATGGTTTAATGTTTCTGTTTAGTGACCTGAGACTCCATTTAAATGTCCCACCGGGGCCCCAGGCTTTCAGTGTTTGTTTTATTTTCCCTTTGGGAAGTCCAGTGATTCCTTTTATAATCGAATGAATTGTGTATGGCAAATATCGGTGCGATGATTCCAGCTTCACAAATCCGAGGACGTGACTTGTATGATTGCTTTTTATGAGCTGTCTGTATTCGGAAGCTCCTGACATTAGGAAGCACGGCACAGTGTGTCTGGGACGAGTGCCAACAGCTTGGGTAACCTAGAACATCTGGATGGAGTGTCTGGGACGAGTGCCAACAGCGTGTGTAACCTAGAACATCTGGATGGAGTGTCTGGGACAAGTGCCAACAGCTGTGTAACCTAGACATCTGGATGTGGGGGTCTGGGGACAAGTGCCAACAGCTTGTGTAACCTAGAACATCTGGATGGAGTGTCTGGGACAAGTGCCAACAGCTTGTGTAACCTAGAACATCTGGATGGTGTGTCTGGGACAAGTGCCAACAGCTTGTGTAACCTAGAACATCTGGATGGAGTGTCTGGGACAAGTGCTGACCACTTATGTCTAACCTAGAACATCTGGACGTAGTAGTTCCTTTTTATCTGGGTCATCTTTTATAATCCTGTCAATGAGCCCATGAAATAACGTAACTCCTTCAGTGCTGAAGGGACCTCCGCTGCTAAACGCATGCTATGTTTGCATCCCGCGTTACCCCAGCCAGTGCTCCTGACTCCTATACATTGGTGTTTTTCAGGGCATCTTCATTAGAAGAGCGAGAAGATCACACAGACAGGCTGGAGTTCGTGCAAAGACAGCTGGTACTTCTGAACGAGGATATCAAGAAACGAACCCAACACGTCACAGAGCAAGTGAACACACAGGTGAGCTCGGGGAATCCCCTTTCAGAATACACTGCGCTGCTGCCATTTTGTATTGTATTGTATGTTGTTATTTATATAGCGCCATTAATGTACATAGCGCTTCACAGTAGTAATACATGTGATAATCAAATAAATAACAGATCATGGGAATAAGCGCTTTAGACATAAAAGTAACATTAAGGAAGAGGAGTCCCTGCCCCGAGGAGCTTACAGTCTAATTGGTAGGTAGGGAGAACGTACAGAGACAGTAGGTTGGAGTTCTGGTAAGTGCCTCTGCAGGGGGCCAAGCTTTATGTATCGTGTGTTCAGAATATCCACAGTGCTATTCTTATGCTTCTTTAAGCAAGTGTGTCTTAAGGTGGGTCTTAAAGGTGGATAGAGAGGGTGCTAGTCAGGTACTGAGGGGAAGGGCATTCCAGAGGTGTGGGGCAGTCAGTGAAAAGGGTTTAAGGCGGGAGAGGGCTTTAGATACAAAGGGGGTAGAAAGAAGACATCCTTGAGAAGATGTAGATTAGTAGTCTATACTGCACCAGCAAGTAGACGCATGCAAAACATCAGAAGTGTCCAACTGCATAGTGTTTGGAGAATAAGCATCTCTTGAATGACATTGTGCGTTAGCATTTTGTCGACATTAGCTACAGACCTTTTTGCGTGTTTTGATGTCTCGCCTCGTTTCCTTTTGAGGATTCTTTTTGTTTTTCTGATCTCCGATAACAGGACTTTATTCCAGGCAAATACATTTGCCTTTGTGCAGATCATTTCTGCCTTTTCCTGTTTCATTTGGAAATCTTCTTGTAATTCTGGTGTCTTTCCAAAGTGACAGGAATGACTTATTAATGGTTATAAGTCGCACGGAAATAAGCTAAAAAGATGTGTAGCCCGTCTTGTAACGCTGTGTGTATGCGAACAGGTTTCCAGCGCCATGATGGATGAGATCCGCCGGCTTTCCCTTCTGGTTGATGACTTTGATGCAGACTTTCACTCATCCCAACAAGTTCTGAAACATTATAAGAATGTAAGCTCCTCTCTTATCTACTAGTCGGAGGTAACACGATGCAGTCCACAGGTAAAGCCTGCCACAGATCTAAAAGCAGCTGTACTGGATAATATCCTTTTTTTGGTTTGTTTTTAAAGGAGCAATCCAACGGCCATTTTTTTTTCTTTCCATTATTTTTACATGGGTTTGAAGCAGGGGGTCTCAGGAGCTGAACCCCGTTAATTTTAGCTCCGGGGAGCCCCTGCTTCCTGAGATACTTGGAATACATGGGAAGGAGGTGCCGGTAACTTGGGAAAGTTTTAAAGCTCCCGCATCACGTGGGCCAATCGGAAGCCGCACCGGATGACATCACAGCTTCCTATTGGCCTGCAGGGTGTAGGAGCTTTGAAACACCGCCATTACGAGAACCCCCTACGGAGGTAAGTATCTCGGGAAGCAGGGGATCCCCTGCTACAATTAATGGGGGTTCAGCTCCCAAGGCCCACTGCTTCAATCCAATGTAAAAGATAAACAAAAATGGCTGCTTGGATTGCCGCTTTAAAAGCTGTCCGTCCTGGAGAAAGATGCATTGTTTTGCAGATAGTGGTATGCAAGCGAGTATTCATCACCCGGCACATGCACAACTTGTGACGTCTCAGAAGCTACGACTGAAGAACTTTCCTGCGCGTGCATCAAATGGCGTCAAGTGAAACTGAATATTGACTTATCTGGTGTGATTGTACTCAAATTTGTTTCAGGCCGTTGTGCTTTTTGTTGTTAAACGAACTTAAAATTTAAAGGGATAAACAGAACGATCAAGATGAACCTGGCATGTTTCTGGGTATTTTTGTTTTAACATGTATGCAATTAAACCAAATGTAGCTGCAATTACAACTACACCCACAGGCGACAAAAGTGCATTTAGCATATATATTTTTTTGGGCTGCTGGAATAGTACTTTTCTGAGTATTAAGAAACTATATCACATTACAGAATGCTTCAATAATAACAAAGGAGGGAGAGGGAGTAGGGGTATGATACCTTTTATTGGACCAACAAGTAGTTGATATGTTACAGGCTTTCCAACCTCTCGGGGTCCTTCATCGGGTCTGGCAGAAATACAGACACACAATATTATTGTGTGTGTGTGTGAGTGATATCTGGTTATTATGGATGTAGACGGGCAGTGTCAAATAAGATGAGGTGGAAACAAGCGTTTACTATATGGAAGAAAGGACCATCACGACTCCCCCACCGTCTGCTAAATAATAATAAATAATATCCTTTAGTGCACTCCAGTAAACACTGTACATACGAGATGGGGCATGTGCTTAAATGATGCACACACACCCTTCTGCTTCTCTCTGCCCAATAAAGAAAACCCACTTACTTGGGGGGGTTATTAATTAGACTGTCATGGTGCCGAGCGGGTCACAGAAGTGCCCATTAAAGTCAGAGTTTCCGTGCGATAGCGTCCCGATCAGCACTATCGCAGTTGGTCTGCAGGCTGCCTCTTGGTTCTTGTAGCTTGTCCTTCATATTGACGTACGGTCTGTCTGTTGGGTAACAGGAACTGAATATGCACATCGAAAAAGGCATGGGACGAAAACTGGCCGATCGCTGCTCTAATGCAGTCAATGAATCCATCCAGAGGGCCCAGGAGGATGTAATAGGTAAGGTCCGTGCATTGATACGTCTAGATTTTCTTTAGCTTTGCGTTAAACTGCACATTTTAAAACATACCCATTTTTCATCTATCACCAAGTACCTCACAAGTGAGGTCCCCTTATACCAGCACTGATTGGACAGGAGACAGATTTAACCACGGGGGGGGCAAAAAAGGCTGCAATTAAACCCCAGATGGTCTGTGCAATTCCTGACTCTGAGTGTTGTTTATGTGTTTAACACCTTTGCTGGCAGAACGCCCTGCATTGCTTACTGTGGACGAGGAGTGGCCAACTCCAGTCCTTAAGGGCATTCACCTGATCCGGTTTAAAGTCCGTGAACGCCTGAGCCACCTTCAAACCAGACCTGTTGTTGGCCGCCCCCGATATAGACTGATGAGCAATGATAGATGCTATTTTCTACCCCCACATTTGCAGAAATTCTGAAGCCTTTGCTGCCCCCTGCTGTTCAAAATCAGATCAGCGTTTCCCTACCTTGCAAGACGTTAGACCTCAGCTACAACCTGAACTGTGAGCGGCTATGCTGCGAATTCCAGGAGGACATCGAGTTCCGCTTCTCCTTGGGCTGGACGTCCCTTATTAACCGGTTCCTTGGAGCCACGAAAGCGCGCAGGATCCTGCTGGGGTTTGCCGAGCCCGTGTTTCAGGTATAAAAACGATGCAGTGTCCCTTTAGCCGTATTTATCTTGAAGAAGAGCAGATTGTGTGGTATCTTGTATCAGCACAACTATGGTTCCTCATAGCGGAAGCTATAGTGTGCAGGGCTTTTCTAGATTCCATAGGTGTCTCCAAGCAGGGCAGCCAACCGGTTTCCCATGACCTAGGTACAAACTTTTGACCCAGACCACTGGGGGGCCAGCAGTTGGGGGGATGGGAGGCCCTGGAGTTGGGGGGGGGTGTTGAAGTTGGTCGGAATGGGATAACTTGTGGCAGCCTAGTCGCCGCCATGTACAGCTCGCCGCTAAGGCAAGTTATTTAGGGGTTAACTTGAGTACGGGGTTAAGCTTTTTAGGGTGAAGATTAGCGTTGGCATTAGAGATTTTAGGGTAAGAAGGTTCAGGGGTTTAGGGTTAAGGCAAGGACTTATGTTAGGGCCTTTTGTGTTAAGAGGTAAGGTTAGGGAATTACCTTTGCGGCGAGACGGCCAGCAGCGAGCTGCTCTTGGCGGCTGATAGGCGGCGAGTTGGCTGCAGCAAGTCGTCCTAAATCGAAGTAGGTGAGGTGGGTGATCCTCACTGAAGAACTCGGTTGGTCGGCTAAAAGGTATAACAACCTGCAACAATAAGATTACACATTAGAAATGTCCTGCCGGTTTCTGGCAGAGTTGCGCCTGGCATGTTTCTGTGGCAGTGGTAACGTGAGAGGTTGTAGCCGGAGACCCGACGTGGCATTCAGCCACGTGAGAAACGTTGTGCCGGTGGCTTCCCCCATCTCAATAAAACGCTGCTTCTGTTTCCCCCAGATTCCGAGACTTGCAGCAACCCCTCCTGAGGCCGGAGACCACGCCGGGTCTCCCGGGTCTCAATCTCAAGATGAACTCGTGGTCTCTTTAATGTCTGCCGTGGCATCACTCACATCACGGACTTCCATGAGCGTCGTCATAGTCGCGGGAGTGGTGAGTAGCTCTCAGTATCCGGTGGCTGTCACACAGTGAGTGTTACCAGCGTACGCGGCGTTTTCCTTTCCAGGTAACGTTGACTGGTTTAGGAGATCGTTGTATATTCAGGGGATTTTCAGCTGATTAAAGGCTTGGTGCTGCCGTTGTGGTGTACACACTATAGCAGGGGGGCTCAACTACAAACCTGAAGACCCCCACCTTCCACCATCTCCCCCAGCCCCGCCCCCGTCCCCCCCAACAGGTCCAGGTTTTAAGGATACCCCTGATTCAGCACAGGTGAGCCACCTATGCTGAAGCTGGGATATGCTTAAAATCTGGTTTGGGGGGGGGGGGGTCTTGAGGACTGGAGTTGAGCCCCCTGGGTTAAGGGGTTCTTAGTTTTAATGTATGCTATACATTGTAATCTTGCTTGAAGTATTGGTCCTGCTGGTAATGGAAGGTCTATTTTTCAATCTCTAACTTGAAAAGGTTCAGCGTTGCCACTTATTAACCATTTCATTACCTGGAGTGCATTAAAGGCCCCTCTTGCAGTGAAAGTGTAAAGTATTGCTGTATCCTTTTCCTCGGAGTCACATGGCCTAGGAATGCATTCTGTGGCCCTTCTGCACTAAAGGGTGCTACACATTAGCACGCCCTGACTCCCATTCAGTAAAGAGGTGATAAAGCTTGGCACGTTTCAGTACATATGGGCCTTCAGCACCATGTAGTTGCATAACAACTTTAGGAAATATTGGGACTATATGAAAATTGTCAGCACAAAGCGGCTCCGGTTTCTAACGGTCCAGGTCCGTTTGTTCCAAGCATTTAGATCTCTTACAATAAGCCCTTAACCATCCCCCTCCTCTGCAGGTCTGGAGAACCGTGGGATGGAAGCTGATCGCGCTTTCGATTGTTAGCTACGGCGGCTTATATACATTCGAATGGCTGACATGGACCACGAGGGCGAAGGAAAGGACTTTCAAGCAGCAGTTTGTGAGCTACGCTACTCGGCAGCTGGAGAGAATTGTCAGCTTTACGAGTGCGAACTGCAGTCATCAGGTTAAAAAGTAGGTGGTTTTATGTGAAATGAATAGTTGGGGATGAAGCGCCAGTATTAGCCGGGCTGCGCTCTATACCTTGGTACACTGCTCCAGTGCTGAAATCGCACTCTTCCAAGTAGCAAAAACCCGTCCACATTGCTAAATCCCATTACTCCTTTCATTTTACTAGACAGGTCTGCAGCCTTGGAGAATTGGGTGGTCAACAGTATCAATCACATTCTCCACACCCTTGGTCAAGATAAAGCCCTCCCCAGGCTTTCTAGCGAGATCTATGGCTAATCTCTCTTCCCCCCCTGATCTCTGTTCTGGTACCACACGGCTCTGTTCTGGTACTGCTCCTTTTTTTTTATCTGTAAGCACTTCCTTGGTGACATTATTCATTTATTTGACTTAAAGTAACCCGTGTATGCTTATGACACAACTGTATCTTAATATGCAGGTTGTTGCTTCCTCCTGCGGCACTACTACTGAAATGGATTCTTCCCTGGTAAACACAGAGGCAAATAATTTGTTTAATACCTCTGCTTTTTCCTTATCTCCAATAATGTGCCTGCCCATCTCACAATGAAAGGGTCCTATATTTTCTGTTCTCATTTTTTTGTTATTAAGGTACTTAAAGAACTTTTTAGGGTTGACCTTACTTTCTATTGCAATCCTTTTTTCATTATCCATTTTTGCTAATTTGATTGCCCTTTTGCAGTTTGTTACATTCCTTATAATTCTGATACGATGTGTCCGTCCCTTCTAACTTTAATAATCTAAACGCCTGCCTCTTCGTTTCAATTTCCTCCCTACCTGTTTATTTAGCCACATTGGTTTTGACTTATTTATTTTATACTTATTACCCAAGGGTGAGTGTGCTTTTCTAACAATGTTTTAAAGACTGCCCATTTATCTTCTACATTTTTCCCTGCAAAAACATCATCCCAGTGTATTACTTGTAGATTAGACCTCAGTTTATTAAAATGTGCCTTTGTAAAGTTTAAGTTCTTTTGTTGAACCCAAGTAATCTGTTTTTTGATAATTTATTTCAAATGAGACCATGTTATGATCACTGTTACCCAAATGTTCCAGGACTTGAATATTTGCTGTTACTTCTACATTGTGTGATATTACCAAATCCAGTACTGCCCCTCTCCTGGTTAGTTCCTCAATAATTTGGGTCATATAAATGTCTTTAAGCACCCCTAAAAACCTGTTTCCTTTTGTTGTAATGCTAATCTCACTGCCCCAGTCTATGACTGGATAATTAAAATCGCCCATAGTTGATTTGTTTTGTTTCTAGGGAACTGGAGAATACTTTTACCCGACTATGTCAGCAAGTTGATGTCACTCAAAGGGAGCTAGTGGAGACCATAAACAAGCTGACAGAAGAAATAAATCACTTGGAGAACACCCACAGCAAGGCCAAGCTTTTACGGTACTAGACTAGGAACCTTTCATTGTATGCAGTGTCAAATCTTTACCCGGGCCGATTTCTCATTTCCTGAGCAAACTCTGTGAAGACAAAGATATATATGGAAGCTTCTTCTGTCCATGTAGCTTCTTGCAAACCACTAGTCTTAGGCCTATTGACCCCTTCGGTCTCTTCTCATCGTGCAGAAACTGACTTTAGTCTCCCCAAATTAGAACGATGTCTGCAAGTAACCGCTCAAACTAGTAAAATAAAATGTATAGAAAGAAATGCCTGCAGTTGCCACACTTCAGCTCGGCCACTTTCCTCTACGTAGTATGGGCTTTAGCGGTTTGGAAACATACAGGGGTACTCAGTATAATTCTAGTAATGGGTGTCACTTGTATATAGTCTCTCTCCCCTCTCGTCATGTAGGAACCTGAACATTACATTGTCTAACTCTTAGTGCCACCAGGGACTTTTGATCACCTTCTGTATATAGCTGCTGATCATTTTAATTAACAGAAGAACCACAAACGAGCAGGTCTCATCCTTTGGCATGTCACCGAGGCTGTGTGGTGGTTAGTCTGAATTGGCTCATGCAAATCTTATGTAAATAGGAATGCACGTCTTGCCAGAATGATGAACCCCCAGTTTATTTGGGGTGTAATGTGATAGTCCTCCTTTGGTTAGATCATATAACTTCTCTTCCCTTTCCAGACACAAAGCGACTCACCTTGAAAATGAGCTGGATAACTTTGCAAAGACTTTTCTACACCAGACGAAATAAAGCCGCGTCTTAGACGGGACTTCGGAAATGATGCAATATACATACAGAGCGCGTGAATCACACGAACTGCCGTTATCCAAAGTCAGACTCGATCTGGGACTGGAGTTCAAAAAGCTATTCTATAAAATTTCTATTTTTTTGCAAAATGAATTATTTGGTTAGTAACTGGTTCCCAGCCGTATGACGCGGGTTTCATATGCAGACGAAATTCCTGTTTTCTCACTTGTCATTTCTTTAACAACTTTGCATTGGACATGGGGGTTTTCAGATATTTTTCTATGTAGCATTTGTTGGTTGTACAGGAAAGTATACAGTACAAATAAGCAGAAGTTGCTTGAATAACCACCGCATACGTGAGTTAACAAGCCGGGAAAACTATTGTATATTACATTTTGATCAACAAATTCAGTTGCCTTTGTAAATTTCTGGGGGGCTAAGTGTCCATGTAACTATACTGATGCCATTTGGATTAAATGTCTTGCACATCTTCTCAAATGTAGAAACGGGACTTGAGCCCACGGTAACGGTGGAATTACAAAATGAATTGCTGAATCTTTGTAAATCTTCAGCAGAAAACCTTTAATGACTTGGGGGTAGTTAATGCAGTCGTCACGGAGTGTAATATGCAGTCAGAGTGTAAATCGAGAAGCTTGTTCTTGGCTCATGAAGTTTAGAAACGTCTTTACAGCGCAGTGTGAATTCACTTACGGTTACTTACACACCTTGATTTCCAAATATTATCTAAGAATGCCAAAAAAAATAGCAGGTGCTCCTATCGGACATGTGATCCTTTAATGTTTAATTTATATATATAAATTAGTCATATGGCCCATTTACACTTGCATAGGTGCAGCACTTCAAATGCTTTTTTTTTTCCCTCAAATGTGTACGAATAGATTCTTGTTACCAAATATGTAGTCTGCTCTAATAGACTCTAATAGAGAAGGTTTCATGTTTCTAGCAGTATGGACTCAGGATTGTTGGTGTACGTTACAGCAGTATTTAATGCAGTAAGATTTCTATTACAAACAGGAACCAGTAATATACAGCGCTGGTGGGAAATAGGAAGTTAACTAAAACACCTGCTTCTGCACAGGAAAACCTTTTTTTGGAACCGTGACATATTTTCTAATTGTTGTGTATGGAGACTTAGGCTGCGGCCACGCTGAGCTCGCTCGTGCTTCAGTGGTGACATCACCAAGCATGAGCGTCGGCTGTCCTGTATAATTTTAGAGCAGGAGTGGGTATACAGACTTGCTCTTCTCTCTTTCCCCCCCCCCCCCCCCACCTCTCTCTGCTGAGCCCCCGCCTCTCTTCACTCAGCTGCCGCCCCTCCCCCGCCAACTCCCTCAGCTCAGCCTAGCCTGCCTCTCTCCCATTGGCCAGAGCAGGGTCATGTGACCCTGCTCTGAGCTCGAAAGTCAAACTCCCTTGTCTCCCCAAGCTTGGGAGAGCGTGCACTGCGTGAGCATCAATATTAACATTGAAAGAGGTACGCACGCTCCGGGTCAGCGGCGACTCGGCCTTACTTATGAAATGGTTCCAGTAGAAATAATGGTGCAAACTTCTGCCTGTTGGGGGAGGTGTTGTAATGAAAACTTTTTTTTTTAATTAAACACTTTAACATATAGTCGGTTAATGAATTCAATGTATCAATTTGCTAAGAAAAATTAAATTTAGTTGCCTCCGCTTGCACTTAAAGGATTAATTATTTTGAAGTTTGGTAAAATGTGCGATCCAAGGCTGCGCTTATAGTGCCGGCTACAGATGACGTCAACCGTCGCCGTAGCCCCTGCGAAAGTTTTCATTTGAGTTTGGGACGTCTCTGGCTACAAGGGGAGTGATGTCAGGCAAGGGGGAAGGCAGAGGGGCGGAGATAAGAGCAAGGGGGAAGGCTGAAACGGAGAGTTGTAATTTCTGTTTGTATGCTGAATTTACTTTACTTTAAATTACGGGAGAATTTACTATTTTAAAAGTTGTTAATATAGTGTGTTTCACTTGACACACATCCTCTCTCCCTGCATCAGAAGCTATCTGATTGGTTTATATCCTGTCACATGGTGAGACAGTCACTGTAAAAATCAAATTCTACTGACTACAGAGATTTAGGTTGCTCCGTCGCGCCTACTATAAGCACATGCGACTGATTCAATGCATTTGTTTTGACGTGACCGTGTCGCCGGCACTATAAGCGCAGCCTAAGTCTCATCCTCGGTATTATTTGAGATATGATGTAATCATTCACTATTGCGTCTTGCCAATTGTGTGGCTGGCAATCTTTCACCAGTCCAGCATTTATCCAGAAAGCAGTGTCCAATTTTAAACAAAATGGCAAAATGGGGGTGTCAGGGAGAACTGCAGAGTAATTTACTGGTCATTAAAAAGGACTTTCAGGCTCAAAGCTTTTTTTCCCCCAAAGGATAAATATTCAAAAAAAAAATTTTTTTTAAATCAGTCCTGTAGTATTAGAAAATACTTATTACTTATTTAAAAATTCCACTCAATGCCATTTTTAATGAGTTCGAATACACCGAGCATATTTTTTATTTCTACAGCAGGTTATCATGCTTCCCCCTAGCAGTGCAAGATATTTGCAACAGTTTGCTGTGAGATTTGTTGCCAATATTCCCAGCAGTTTGAACTGGAAACTATAATAATTGTTTCCTTAGTAATACAAGAAAGCATTGTAGCTGCTGCGTTACATTGACTGAAGGATTGATTTGAAACGGTCAGCCATTTAGTGAATCCTTGGAAGCTGGATCATTGCTGATCGATATTAGAACAAATCAATTGGCAGCTTAGCTAATTAGTTTTCAATATAAAGTAATCAAAGGCTGCATAGACTTTAATTTGGCAATGTAGGAAGAATCACAATGGGTTTTGTACACTTTACTTATGAATGTAACTTCTGTGTGTATATATTCAAGATTTGTGAAGGCAACAAATTGTAGTTTTGGAACTTCTGGATTTATCCCGTTAAGTGTGTTCATAAAAACGTTATGGATTAAAATGGATGCGGTTTACTGCACTACCCGTGCCAAAAATGTGGTCTTGTACTTTAATACAGCAAAATTCTGCCAAAGAATACACCAGCCAGCAGCAATTAGTAACCCATGGCTGACAACAGCGCAAGTCCTAGAAGCCGTCATGGGCCCTTTAGGACAATGGTTCTCACTTACCTATGTACCTGCATAAATATAGTGGCGGAAGTACCCCGGGCGCACCAGTTTGGGGCCTATCCTCCCACACCACCATGCTTTAGTAACCAGAACAGTGTTTTGGCTGTTCTGCAGATACACCCCCACTCTCCTCCCCCCCCCCAACCACAAGCTACCTCCCCTATCCCACTAGGCTCTCTACCCGTGGCGGTCAGTTCCCTGCTGAAGGGAACCAACCCTGGCAGTCCTTGCGCTGAAATTAAGCCCCACTGGAAGGACCAACTTCCAAAAATTGCTGCCTGGGTGGGCTCCTGCCGCCACTGGACACGCACTACTCCACTGGCAGAGACCCCCCACCCGGTGCCAGTGTGGCTATGCAGTGTGTGATGTTCAAAACGGACGGGAACAGGATCGAGAAACATACAGATGCATTGGAGACGAGTATTTCCGAATCCTCCCTATACAATGTGATTAATTGCGCACAATCCAAAAACATTCTTGTTGACTATTCCAGATTATCTTAAATTAGTCCATGAACAGTTGGCATTTATCTAAAAAAAAAAAAAATGGAACTAATCAGACCAATTGGTGCATGCATTTAAATTGAACATGGTGACAACCTCGTTAGGTTGTCAATTCAGCACGGCTATAAAAACAGGCACCTACCGGTTTATTTTTTAGCATTGTAAGTTAATCACATTGTTCCCTTAACGCCCAGAATTTAGACCGTTTCAGAATTTAACACTTGGACTATTAGAAAAACCTAACCCTTGGCGGTGTGTGGAACTAGAGCAGGGCAGCTGCCCCGGGCGCAGAATTCTGCTTATTGAAGCGTTTTTGGGGCATAGTCTCAAGTTCAGTGATTGCCGTTCAAATCAGTCAGTGTAACTCAGCAGCTACAATGTATCCCATCATGAAGGTAACATCATCTATTGTTCGTTTATAGCTCAAACTGCTAAGAATATTGTGTTGAATAAATTTTTTTTTTAAAAATACAGCAAGTATCTAATACTACAGAACTGAATTTTAAAAAAAAAACCATATTTCACATTTTGCGGCTTTAATATAAATGAAATAATAAATATGTACACCAAATATCTGGTTAAAAGCACTTGTTTATTGGTTACAATATCAATTCATGGCAACATATTGGTTTCACTGAGCCACTGTACAAATACAAAGGAAAAAAAATCAATTGTGGAAAAATATAAACAAAACGCTTATAGCAAGTGATTATTTCACAGGGAAATCTTTTATACAACAGCACTGTTAAAAGAAAAGAAAAAGCATGGCACATCCCCCCTGGTTTCTGATTGGCTTAAAACCTTTAAGACCGTTTTTGAATACATACACCAGGAGTGACCAACGCCAGTCTTAAAGGGGCACCAACAGGTCAGGTTAAGGATATCCTTGCTTCAGCACGGATGGCTCAGTCAAAGACTGAGCCACATGTGCTGAAGCAGGGATATCCTTAACCTGACCTGTTGTTGGCCCTTAAAGGACTGGAGTAGGCCACTCCTGACACACACAATCCAAAAGGCAGTGCAGAATTAATTCAGAGTTGATATTTATAAAGCCTTTTGTCAGTCAGCAACACGAGTAAAAATGTTATAAAATGAATGTGCTAGAAGTTTCTGGTCTTAAGTGTTATATTACAGCAAAAAAAAATGTTCCTTCAAAAGCAACTACAGTTTGGACTTCTAATAAAGTGTAATAACTCACGTGTTAAGAGATGCTTTTTTATTTTATTTTTTTTAATTATATATATTTTTTTTTTACATTTTGCCTTTTCCCCCCAGAATGGAGAAACACAGGATAAAAAGCACCACAATGTATAGAAAGCCACGAAGGCTGGCATGATCTAAAACTAATCTCCACTGAAGTCCGCATTATTGAAAACCTAGCATACTGTGTGGTATAAGAAGTTGTGAGGCACAGATACCGTTATTATCAGGTTATATCAATCAGTAACACTGTTTGCACATTTTACCATACAACACTGCATTAACATTCTGCATGTATTTTTATACAACCAGCAATTGGATAAAAAATAATAAAAAAAAAGAAGAAGTCGAGGCTCATGGTGCCTCTGAAGGTTAGGAAGATATTATACCAGCATGCATGCCAGATTATACAATGTGCACCGTTAACTCATGCTTTGTTACTTGGACATGAAACGCAATCTTTAATTCTGCCATTCAACTAGAAAAATCTCCTTTCGAGATACAAATATTCATGGTTTAAACGAGTCCGTGCTTCTTATGAGAGGTTACAAACACAGTACCAAATGCTTTAGAGCATGGGGTGGCCAATGCCAGTCCTCAAGGGCCACCAACAGGTCAGGTTTTCAGGATATCCCTGCTTCAGCACAGCTGGCTCAGTCTTCAACTGAGCCACTGAATGCGCCACCTGTGCTGAAGCAGGGATAGGCTGAAAACCTGACCTGTTGGTTGCCCCCCCCCCCCCCCCCAACCCCATGCTTTAGAGGTAACTGTCCTTCAATACAAAGTGTTGGAATGTATTGACAATTAGCATTTTATTTACAGAAACTATTCTCCCGAATAGGTGCACAGATGGGAAAAGTGCATGCATTTAAATGAAGAACACATTGCGATAACCTGGTGGATGTTCATCGTCAATTCAGCACTGAAAGTTAAGAGGGAAAACAAGAGAAGATGGCACCCGCCCGTCTGTTTTTCCACTATTGTGAGCTGGAAGGGCCTGCGATATGCATACGTTTTAATAGCTAGGCTTATTTCAGAACAATTGGCACATTTATATGCAAAGAAAAAGGCTGCTGTAAGCACAAAGATCCGTCTGATGTTCATGTCGTGTTTGTGTGTGCCACACTTTGAAAGCATGCAATTGGAAGGACACCGTGTGTACACACAACGCTACACTGGGGAAGCTGCTGTACATTAGGACCTGAACTGCATGATCAATGGCCACAACTATTCCAGACAGATATAGGTATTTCACTCCGTCTAAAAAAGACTAAACAATATAGAACATGTTTATCATTCTTAATCTCACTCTAGCTCTTAGCTCGAGAGAAGGCAAATGAGAAATACATTGCAGTTGGCATGGATACAGTGGGACAGGTGTTGGCACAAATGTGAATTCCCACTGATCAGCAAAAGTAACTTTAAATTCTTTAGAGAGAAAAAGATAATGTAGCTTGAAGAGACTTGTGTGGTTTCGAGATTTCACGGCTTCCTTGATGCATTCAATATCAATATGGTGCGTAGCCTGTTGATCAGGAAAATACTATAATTCTATTTATTTAAGCCACAATATCCAACATATACTACACAGTGTATTAAGAAACCGAGAATTAAGTATTTTACTGAACGGTCAGAAGGATGTCCAATGTTAGTTTCTAGTATTTCACATTAGGAAATTCCGCTTACAACTTCGAATCATTTAATAACACAAGCTAAAAAAAAAATCATCCTATTGTGCTCTGGCTTCTTAACTAGCAATGCACAAACCCGATCACAGAACCAGAACTCCAAGAGCAAATGTTTCCCAACACAGACAGATCTACCTCTTAAATGTCAGAAAATGCAGGAAGTGGAAGCTTACCAGGTCACCAGTGCCAGAATTATTCACGCTTAGGACTTGTTGCAGCTTGGCTAAGCGCAATTACAGATCAGAGATAGAACAAGGATGTATTTTACAAGGATGTATTTTAGGTGCTGAAATCTGTTTCGAAGCAAAGTTCTGCTCACCAGGAATAGCACGATCACCTTCAATAGCTTTCAAAGTATGCCACACCTTCAGCAGCAAAAGGGTTAAACCTGAAGGCATTCACAATGTAAAAAAAAACAAAAAAACAGACGAGACACAAAAAAAAACCCTTGCCAAAAACAAAATTAAAAGCATATGACCGTGTCACGGTTTGTCCTTGATAGGAAGTCTATTAGCTAGAATACTTATCTAGGAAACGGTGCTAGAGAACACGAGGATTCTGCTTGCTTGGAGTAGGATTGGCACACTCACAAACGCAACTTGAAATTCAGCTGTGCCTCATGTTTACAAGATGCAGTTACAATAGTAAAGGCTTCACAAAATCATAGGAGCCGGACAATGGCACTAACCAACCTTAGGGTGTGACCCAGATTGTGTAAACTATAATAGGTTCCCTTTATGTAGAAATATTCAATGCAATATATCCTTCATAGCTTTTAAAATGAACGCATTTTGGCTCGAACTTTGCAGCTAACTAGCAAATCGCTATATATTAAAGCAGCTATTGCACATCTATCCAAGTCTGATCCAGTCTGGTTTTCTATCTTCAGAAAACAAAACTAATGGCGTTTACTTGTTGGTAAAGACCGAGGTTCTATATAAACAGAGGTTAACGTTGGCAAAGGGAGAGAATAAACCAACGGCTTTCCGGCTCGCTCCGATAGTCTTCGGTACAATATCGTTCTACATTAAAGGGGCGCGCTTGGCACCTTTTTGAGGCCTTCCCTTTTTTGTGATACTTCCATATGTATAAACCATGACAGCCCAGCAGAGCTGGGATTTATAAAGCACGCGCCCTGGCCGTCATTTCAACTCGTCCCTATCCCCACTCGAGCGGAAGAAGACACAAATATTGCAAACATGGTTTAAGATAGGGGTGCTCAACTCCAGTCCTCAAGACCCCATCCCGCAACAGGTCAGGTTTTAAGGATATCCCAGCTTCAACACAGGCGGCGCAATCGAAGACAGACACCTGTGCTGAAGCTGGGAAATCCTCAAAACCTGACCTGTTGCAGGTGGCGTCTTGAGCTCTGGAGTTGAGCACCCCTGGTTGAAGAGATGTTGGTTACTAATCAAGAGTCGTGCACGGACCCTTTCACTGCTGGAGGGGGCACGCGATGCCAGCTTTTACAGCAGCAATGGGTTAAAGTCGTGCTTAAAGACTACGGATTGGCAATTTCGTAACTAGAGCAAAGCAAACACCCCCAAGAGGATAGGCCTGTCACATATTACACAACGTGATCACATTCAACGGCAAAGGACATCCAACATGCTCCTGTAAGATTTAAAGGCCCCCCTATTCAATGTTATGACGCTGCTTCCCAGCGCTGGAGAAGACTTCCTCCCATAATAGTAAATGGGCCCCAAATAGTCTCCAGCATGGAAGGGTTAGCAGTTTTGCAGCATCCTCTGATTGAGTTTTGAACGCTTAAGACTGCAGAAGCTGGGGAGAGCCAGCGATACAAGATTAGCAAGACAGCTGCTTTTTGGAATGTGAAAAGCACTCTTCTCCCCACCCAACCATTAACCATTCCATCTCGTGGCCTCCCGAGAGCAGATGTTAAACAACCCCCCAAACCCCCCCCCCCCCCCCCCACCACCATTATGCCAGAGGAGCCAGGCCCCGGGCATTAAACAGGGAGGGGAGAAGAATGTCGCAATCTTTTGTAGACATAACAGGCAGGTGTAAAAAGGATGTGAAATAAATGTCTGTTTATACTTCTAGATGTATTCAGTAGGGTATCTTTAAAGGAAGCAGATCGCTTGTGTGGCAGTGCCCTCTGAATTTAGATTCAGCAGAAGAGGGTCAGCGGTTTTTCTACGTCAGGGGTGGGCATCTCCAGTCCAAGGGCCACCGATAGTAAGGTTTTCAGGATATCCCTGCTCCAGCACAGGTGGCTCAACTGATTGAGCCACCGATGCTGAAGCAGGGACCTGTTGGTGGCATTTGCGGACTGAAGTCGCCCACCCCTGTCCAACATCAAATTTCTTTGAGAATTGTAAACGGTTCCATCCTGACATTTTTGGGGTTACTGGATGAAAATTAACTTTGAATTCATTAGTGGTTTTGAAAGCCGACAAAAAAGGATTGTAAAAAAGACCCGTCTTTCACGTGTCTCAGTGCAGGGAGTTGGCAACAGTTTACATTAGTGCATTAAAGAGACAGGGAAAAGAATAGTGAATTTAAGTTTCCTGCGTATCCAGAGCAAGGCACAATGCGACTGCAATGTCTTCAGCGTCGCACTGCGCCACCCAGAGCTGCCTTGCACAATGGACCGTTCAGCGGACTGTACATCTGCTTTATTGCCCTGAAGCATGTGGGTGTAGTGCAGGGGTGGGCAGCTCCAGTCATCAAGGGCCACCAACAGGTCTGGTTTTCAGGATATCCCTGCTTTAGCACAGGTGGATCAATGAGTGGCACAGTTAGAATGAAAACCTGACCTGTTGGTGGCCCTGGAGGACTGGAGTTGGCCACCCCTGGTATAGCGTGAAGAAGCGTTCTGCGACGGACATAGAATGGCGAGAGCCAGCATGAGAATAGGGAGCTATTGCAGGGAAATTAGTTTCTAACTGGCCTGTCTCTAAAGTGAAGATGCACTACAAACAGCATGGATACATATACATATCTAGCAATGGCTTCATTTCATCCACAGCAAGTTCACACACACAAAAAAAGAAATATTTCTAACAACGATCAAGTATATCCATTACTAAACTATTGTGGCGATCAGTTACACTTCTTATTCCTTAAATAAAAACAAAAAAAAGGCACCCCCCCCCCTCCCCTTTTTACATACAAACATTACATGATCGGCTGCTATAGTGTGTACATTCAGTTATGTACAACGACAACAACAAAAAAGTACAGTCAGCAGACTGAGCACAAAGCAGAAACCCTTTAACCACCTGGCTGCTGTAAAGGTCTTCAACGCAAAGCCGACTTTTCAAGCAGCAAAGAAGGGTTAAAAACCACTTCACCAAAAACCACAAAAACAACAAAAGACTGGCTCCTACATTCTTGGTCACCATGATGCTGTGTGCGATCCCCCTTTTAAATAGTCACCAATGCGCTTTTCCCCTTGAAACCCTCATTACTTCACGTGATTGTTTACTAGTTTAAAGAAAGCCTTGTGTGTGTGTGTGTGTGTGTGTGTACGTGTGTGTGTGTGTGTAATAATAATCAGTGAATAGAAAAAACTTCACCTGCAAATACAAGGTAGAAATGTTATTTCACAGCTACAGGCTGCAGCATTGATCTCTCCAGATCTCGGTGGAGAATTTACAAGGATTGGCATCTCCCCCCCCTGCCCCAAGTTAATTCCAGATTCGGAGAAAACTGTCCCAAGATCCTGTGGCTACAGCCATGCCGTCATCGGTGACCCCTAAACAGCTGACGCGGTTATCGTGGCCGGCAAGGACTCCTGGGGAAAGAGAAGAGAATGCACAAAGTTACGTCGCCAATGTTGACAACGTCCGATCTAAGGCTACGGCCCCAGTCCTCCCTGCTGCACGCATGCGCTTAATGACGCGTGCACAGATTACCGCCACGATCAGCGGTCTGTAGGGGAGAGGGGCCATGACGGGGCATATCTGCCCTTCCATTGGTGCGCGCCAACCACGTGATTGCAGCACGGGAAGACAAAATTCTTGTCTTCCCTGCCAGCATACGTGTCACAGCGCTTTGCGCGCCCACACAGCCACTGGGGCGTGTCCCATAGAGGGCTGTGCTGTGTGGTGCACACGTCGTAGCGCGCTCCGCAGCGGCCACTGGGGGCCTGGCCTAAGAGATGCGGTGGGACCAGAGCTCCTGTACTCACCTGCTCGCTCCCCCTTCAAGGTGTCCCACACGTTGCAGTTGAAATCGTCATATCCAGCTAGCAAGAGGCGGCCACTTTTGGAGAAGGCCACTGACGTGATACCGCAAATTATGTTGTCGTGAGAGTACATCATCAGCTCCTGGTCCGCACGCAGGTCAAACAGCCGACAAGTAGCATCGTCCGAGCCGGTGGCAAACGCATGTCCGTTGGGGAAGAACTGGGACAGGATAGGAAATTAGGGAAAGTTGCAGATCCAAAAGTTTGATACATTTTCATTCCAAAATCAAAAAAGGATGGAGAGGGGGAAAAAAAAAAAAGTGAAGTCTACTAAAAATGAAGGTCTTTAAAAGGTTAAAGTTCACTGCACAATGCAACTTTGTATTGTGAAATAAGGCCTGGTGATTGCTCCAGACCAGGGGTGGCCAACTCCAGTCCTCAAGGGACATCAACAGGTCAGGTTTTAAGGAAATCCCTGCTTTAGCACAGGGGGCTCAAATCAGTGGCTCAGACTGAGCCACCTGTGCTGAAGCAGGGATATCCTGAAAACCCGATCTCTTTGTGGCCCTTGAGGACTGGAGTTCCACGCGCAACCTGAAAGCGCTTTCATCCACTTGTTTTCCCGGATATTCATACTTAAATCACATTTGTGGAACGCGTTGGCTATGACACGGCTCCTGGCGGAGTCAAGGAAATAACTGGAACTTCAAATGGATTAATTAAAAAAAATTTTAAAAAAATGAGAAGGAGAAGATCTGAAAATGGAGCAAATCAGAAAACAAACACTGATTGCTGCTAAACATTTTCCTTTTTATAGCCTTGGGACGATTGGTTCAGATTGTTGGAGGACTTTTTTACACGCGGCTGCTTTGAACGCAGATCCTTGCTACTTACGCAGACGGCGTTGATGTCAGACACATGTCCGGTAAAGGATTGCCTGCACATCCCATCGCGGATATCCCACAGCTTAGAAGAAGCATCGCAAGCGCCAGAAACAAAAGTCCTCATGTCGGGGCTCAGAGAGAGACTCATCACATCCCCGGTGTGTCCTGTGAAGGTCGTGGTCTGCTGCCCAGTCTCTATATCCCAAAGAGCGCTACAAAGGAAAAAAATCAAGGTCAACGCAAAATTGAAACACACGTGTTAGCTTCTCCCCTGCTGTACTACGAAGCCCAGGAACAGTACATTGCTTTGGCCTTTCCTCCAATCCGTGGAGGCACCCAAAAAAATGTGTGTTTGTTTCCTCTGAGAATGATCCAGAACATTGTTGCATCTTACACCAAAAATAATAAACACTGCTAAATGCCAAATACCCCTTTTGGGCGAGGGATAGCAACCACGGGCCCACGCTTCGCTCCACCCAACCTCAAGCAGAGAGAAATAAAGGATTGCGGGTTCCATAGAAGCGCAACAAGTAAACATCACGGTTTCCAATTTGTTGAAGGGGAAGACAGGACATTTCTAGTTACCAAGTGGTGTCTCCTGAGCTGGTGACAATTTGGTTGTCATCTAGGAATCGGCAGCACGACAGGTATCCTAAGAAAACACAACAGAAATGCGATGTATAAGGAATCTGGCTGTTCAGGCGAAGGCTGCAAAGCATCGGCGAGGAGGTTTAGTATAAAAGCAGCAAAAACAGGAACGATGGGTATCATAAAAACCGGCTTTTACAAGGACAAGTGATGAAAACCGCACTAAAGGAATAGCACAAATATATAGCAAAATGACATGTGCAACAGCTCTTAGTAGAGACCGAGGCTTATTTCTGCCTTTAATAACGACATGCGGAGTCCTGGCAGGATAGAAACAGATTAGCAGCCTCCGTGTAAAACAGGGGGGGCGGGCAACTCCAGTCCTCAATGGCCACCAACAGGTCAGGTATTCAGGATATCCCTGCTTCAGCATAGCTCGGTCTTTGACTAGCCACCTGTGCGCTGAAGCAGGGATATCCCGATTGCCTGACCTGTTGGTGCCATTGAGGACTGCAGTTGGCCACCCTGGTGTAAATCGTACACAAGATAATTACAATGCCGATAGGTACAGCCCTAACCGCTCACGGTTTCTCACCTGTGTGTCCTGGTAGTTCTCGGCTGACACGCACGTTGCCTTCTCGCGTTTTTAGGTTGTAGATGGAGCAAATGTTATCTAATCCCCCGCAAGCCACGTAATTTCCGGATGGAGCGTAAGCGCAAGTCATAACCCAGGAGGAGCGCAGAGGGATGGCGTGCATCTGCGAACAAACAAAACGTTACAACGATCAAAAAGGAAATAACCACCGAGGCCTCCCAGAGGAGAGCCCCCTCCCGGAAAATACAGTGCAACCGCCCTACCCAGATTAGCCTCCACTGTAAATTACGCCATGTTATTAACCAGTTATCATATAGAGGATGCCAGGCGCATGTGCAGCAGCCAACACCGAGGCCACAGCCTTAGGGAGCCTCCGACCCACCCTGTCCTCATCAGCGAACCAATAACGCTGAGAGGTGGGGAGGAGGAACTCCGGCAGTGCCAGCGCTTACTGATCCCACACAGGGAGCAGCCAGAGGAAAGGAAAACCCCTTACAGAGGTGGGGAGGAGGAACTCCGGCAGTGCCAGCCCTTACTGATCCCACACAGGGAGCAGCCAGAGGAAAGGAAAACCCCTTACAGAGGTGGGGAGGAGGAACTCCGGCAGTGCCAGCGCTTACTGATCCCACACAGGGAGCAGCCAGAGGAAAGGAAAACCCCTTACAGAGGTGGAGAGGATGAACTCCGGCAGTGCCAGCAATGACTGATCCCACACAGGGAGCAGCCAGAGGAAAGGAAAACCCCTTACAGAGGTGGGGAGGAGGAACTCCGGCAGTGCCAGCGCTTACTGATCCCACACAGGGAGCAGCCAGAGGAAAGGAAAACCCCTTACAGAGGGGGGTCAACTTCAGTCCTGAAGACCCCTCCCACCCCCGCCTTCCAAGAAAGAAAATAAACATACTTCTATTATAGGTGTCAGATTCAGGTTAAAAATAAATAAACCCAGCTAAGACCCCTGAAACAGGTCACTGGAATTGGTTTACTTTGGTCCTAGGAACGATTGTCCCTTTAAGGATTTCACCCAAACTCATCATTAACTTCCTCCCTGTCAGAGGGGCCAGGAATTATTTGTTTGTTTGTGTTGGCATCTAGGCAGCAAGTTTAAGATTTGATACTAGTATCATTTTAAAAGAAAGGGAATGAACAGGATATATGGGGATATGATAACTATATACAAATATATTTGAGGACAATGCAAGGAGCTTTCAAAAGAACTATTCATCCCAAGGGCAGTACAAAGGACACAGGGTCATCCCTTAAGGTAAGGAGATTTCACCAGCAACAAAGGAAAGGGTTCTTTACACTAAGGGCAGTTACAATGTGGAAACTGCATACCTCATGGAGACTGTGGAGGAGATTACAATAGATCTCTTCAAGAAAATGTGTTGGCATCTTTTTGAAGAAAGGAAAGGTTTACAGGGATTATACCAAAATAAGTATACATGGAAGAATGCTGATCCAGGGAGTAATCTTTTGTCATTAGTGGAGGTAAGGAATTTATTCCCCCCCCCCCCCCCCCTATGAGATATATCATTAGATATGTCACTGGGGTTTTTGTTTGCTTTGCTCTGTGGATCAATATACTGTAATGACCCAAAATAGGATAAAGTATGTGTCGTCTAAATTTAGCATAGGTTAACTTGATGGACGTCTTTTTTAAAACATTGAATGGCATCCGAAATACTCCCTAATATCTACATGTATTTTTTTCCCCACAATCACAACCAGGTATGCAGCATGTCAGTTTTATACTTAGCTGAACAATACATGATTTCTCTGTTTAAAAATACCCCAAATCCAGAGTAATTCTGCTTGACGCCCCTAATCCAGGCTTTCATTTTGCTGTAGTGGATGATCTGCTTTCATGACCTGTGGCTGTGTGATCCAAACCCCCCCCCCCCCCCCCCGTCGAGTCTCTGGTCAATTTTAGCAGCCAATCAATGTATACCAAGACAAAATTTCCCTAGCCAATTCCAATCTAGCTTTCGCCCCAAACACTGCACCGTAACTACCCTGCTAAACGTTTATAATGAGATCCAGTGTGGGATGGAACTGGGACAAGTCACTGGTGCAGTATTCCTACATTTTGCCAAGGCTTTGGACAGTGGCGCAGCTTAACATGCAGGTGCCCCCAGGCAGAGTTTTGCGCATGCGCTATCTGCACTTGCCGGCTGCTAGTGCGCATGCAGCGTTTGCAGAGCGGTCCCCTAAGAGCACGGGCCCCCAGGCTTTAAACAACACCCCTGGCTTTTGATACTGTTGATCATGCCATCTTGCTAAACAAACCTCTGTAATCTCGAATAGAGGAACACGCTTTCAAAACTTGTTTTACTCCTACCTATCGGGTACATCTCAACATGTGTCTATCTCTGGTTCTAGCTCCAACCCCATGGATATCACCTGGGGTGTCCCGCAAGGCTCTGTTCTGAGGCCCCTACTCTTCTCCGTCTTCATTAATGATCTTGCTACAGCTTGTAAGGGAGCTTCAATGCACATGTATGTAGATGACACAATCTTATCATGCACACAGCCATAGCCTCTCCGACCTTGGACACATTGCAATCTAATTTTTTTTAGACAAACCGATTTTAAACACGGACAAGACGGTAACAATGGTATTTGGGACCAAGGCTAAATTTCTCAATTTCTAAAGCTACCAATGATGGAGCTTCAGATAAGAACCAACTCTAATACCATCCTAGTCCCTGTTACTAGTTTCAAATATCTGGGCATATGGTTTCACTACCATTTAACATTTGGGTTGCACATTGATACCCTGACATCCAAAACCTATGCCAAACTAGTACTTTATAGGAACAAATCCTCCCCAAGTCCGCTAGTCAGAAAGCGCAACGCACAGCAGATACTAATACCAATTGTAGACTGAGGATATAGTATATGGCTCGGCACCCCAAACATCCTGTACAAATCAATATGCCGCTTTGTCCTTCAATGTAACTACAACACACATCACTGTGAAATGGTCAAAGAACTAGAATTGTCATCACGAGTGTAGGTGCAAAGTTCATCTTTCCTGTCTTGCCTTCAAATACTTTCTGGGCAAGCTACCCACCTATCTGAACAAGCTCCTCACCCCCACCACACACAGCACTTATCTGAGATCTGACTCCAAAAGACTGTTCATGATCCCAAGGTTCAACAAAGCATCCGGCCGCTCCTCCTTCTCTTACCGTGCAAACCACAACTGGAACAATCTACCGGAGACTCTCAAAGCCGCCACCGGTCTAAGTTCTTTCAAAACTAAAGTGGTCTCACATTTTAATCTGCTCTGTAACTGTTACATACGCCTGTAATATATATTATCTCTTACTGTGTATGCAATGTCTTTACATATAATGTATATGACCCTGTTCATTTAATGTAACCATGTATTTGCCATCATAACTTTGTGCCCAGGACATACTTGAAAACGAGGGGTAACTCTCACTGTATTACTTCCTGGGAAAACAGTTTAGAACAAAAAAGCAAAAACTTGCAAGTAAAAATCAGAAGTAATGTTACCTTGTTTGTTGTGTAACTATCCCAAATAATTAACTTTCCATCTTGAGAAGCACTGACTAGTAGCCTACGAAAAAGAAAAAGATACCAAGAATAGTGTTAGGTGTGAAACACAAACATACGCGCTAACCCCATCACAGCTAGTGGCAGCGATGCAGGCGCTTGTAGAAATGCAAGGGTTAAGATTTTAACTCTGATCAATTATCATTAGGACAGTACTAAAAGCTGCCCCTCCAGCTCTCTTTATTTGACTCCCTATTTGTTTAGGAACTGGGGGTCCCCCAAGGCTGAACCTAGCTGCTTGTATCCCGAGATACTTACCAGGTTTAAATCTCCCTCCAGAGGAAGAAAATGGCTGCCAAGTCTTAGGCCAATAAAAAGCCGCAGCGTCAGTGGTTGCCGCTTCCTATCGGACGTTGGTGCTTTCAAAGGAACAATCCAAGTCAGGTTATTTTTCTTCATTTTTTTAATACAGGATTGAAGCTGGGGGTCTCTGGAGCTGAACCCAGTTCATTTCTGTTTCGGGGACCCCCTGCTTCCGGAGATACTTACCTGCAAAGGGGGTGCCGGTATCTCTGCAGTCTCCAGCTTCCTCGTCACGCGGGCCAATAGGAAGCCGCGCCGGATGATGTCACGGCTTCCTATTGGCCCGCAGGGTGCAGGAGCTTTGAAAATAGGCCAGAATGGGAACTCTGGAGTGGCTACCGGCGCCCCCTACAGGAGGTAAGTACCTCCGGAAGCAGGGTGTCCCCGGAGCGGAAATGGATAGGGTTCAGTTCCGGAGACCCCCTGCTTCAATCCTGCATTTAAAAAACCAGCTTGGATTGCCTCATTCAGGCAGGAATTAACCCGGTTTATTATTTAAATTTGATGGGTTCATGATTTTCTCTGGGAACAGAAGACCCACTAACGTTATAAAAACAACACGTGCACATATTGTAGGTTTAGCACAGCAGGCAGGGAGGATCGCACATACTGTAGGTTTAGCACAGCAGGCAGGGAGGATCGCACATATTGTAGGTTTAGCACAGCAGGCAGGGAGGATCGCACATATTGTAGGGTTAGCACAGCAGGCAGGGAGGATCGCACATATTGTAGGGTTAGCACAGCAGGCAGGGAGGAGCGCCACATTTGTAGGGTTAGCACAGCAGGCAGGGAGGATCGCACATATGTAGGGTTAGCACAGCAGGCAGGGGGAATCGCACCTATTGTAGGTTAGCAAGCAGGCAGGGAGGACGCACATATGTAGGGTTAGCACAGCAGGCAGGGAGGATCGCACATATTGTAGGGTTAGCACAGCAAGGGGAAGGGAGGGATCGCAATATGTAGGGTTAGCACAGCAGGCAGGAGGATCGCACATATTGTAGGGTTAGCAACAGCAGGCGGAGGATGCGAATATTGTAGGGTGTTAGCACAAGCAGGCAGGGAGGATCGAACATATTGTAGGGTTAGCACAGCAGGCAGGGAGGATCGCACATATTGTAGGGTTAGCAACAGGCAGGAGGATTCGCACATATGTAGGTTTAGCACAGCAGGCAGGGGAGGGATCGCACATATTGTAGGGTTAGCACAGCAGGCAGGGAGGATCGCAATATTGTAGGGTTAGCACAGCAGGCAGGGAGGATCGGCACATATGTAGGTATGAGCACGCAAGGCAGGGAGGATCGCACATATTGTAGGGTTAGCACAGCAGGCAGGGAGGGATCGGTCACCTATTGTAGGGTTAGCACAGGCAGGCAGGGAGGATCGCACATATTGTAGGGTTAGCACAGTCAGGGAGGATGCGCACCACATATTGTAGGGTTAGCACGCAGCAGGGGAGGATCGCACAATTGTAGGGTTAGCACAGCAGGCAGGGAGGATCGCACATATTGTAGGGTTAGCACACAGTCAGGGAGGATCGCACATATTGTAGGTTTAGCACAGCAGGCAGGGAGGATCGCACATATTGTAGGGTTAGCACAGCAGGCAGGGAGGATCGCACATATTGTAGGTTTAGCACAGCAGGCAGGGAGGATCGCACATATTGTAGGTTTAGCACACAGTCAGGGAGGATCGCGTTCATTAGTTAGAAAGGCTGAAAGGTACAGCTGAGCAAAAAATAAAAAAAAGGGGGGGGGGGGGGTTCTTTGATTATTTGGGGTTTTGCTCCAAATGCCCAACCCCGTTACAGGCACGTACCTAGAATCTGATCCCCAGTGCATGGCATAGATTTTAGCTAAGTGACCCCTCAGGGTGCGCCGTGTTCTCATTTGGATTCGGCCTACGGAGTCCAAACTGGTTGTGATCTAATGTGGAGAACAAGACACACAACATGGTCAGTGTGGGGGCAGCGAGGCCGCAGGACGCCACTGCGCAGGTCAAACACATTCCTTACAATACAGAGCGCGGTCAGTGTGGGGGCAACGAGGCCGCAGGACGCCACTGCGCAGGACAAACACATTCCTTACAATACAGAGCGCTGTGTACCTGAACGAGAGTTGTGTCGCTGCATGCTTTCCGGGCATCCTAAAGAAGAAGATAAAAAGGGGTTACAAATATGTGGATTGCACCCGCTTGCTAATTAGCAGGAGGTGGAGTTATTACACAAGAAAAAAACAATTGGTTTGTTGCCAGAGGCCATTGAGGATGTCAGGGATAGGGGAATAATTATATCTATTGGGCTAGAGCAGGGGTGGCCAACTCCAGTCCTCAAGACCCCTCCCCAACAGGTCAGGTTTTCAGGATATTCCAGCTTCAGCACAGGTGGCTCAATCAGAGGCTCAGACTTTGACAGCCACTGATCGAGCAACCTGTGCTGAAGCAGGGATATCATGAAAACCTGACCAGTAGAGTGGGGGGGGGGGGGGGGAGTCTTGAGGACTGGAGTTGATGAGCACCTTTTGGCTAGGAATACCATATCACAAACCAATAGGGGGAACTCTAAAAGGAAATCAGTACTAGTACAACACAGCAGGTTTCCATTGGACAGACGGCGTGACGTGCTATGGAACCAGTCTCTGCAGCTCTCCATTACGGTTCAGTAGGGAGCGATTCTAGGTCTCCATTTGATTGTTTAAACAACTGGACATGAAAATGAAAAATTGGGATGAATTAAGAGGAGTCTGGTAGCAGGCAGCATATACCTCCCGAGTGACGTGATTCAAGGCAGTGAAAAAAAATGCACACGTGTGCAGAGAATACAATACCATTTTGTTTTTTTTTTAACATAAATGGGCCATACTACCTAAACAATGTTAAACGACAACATATGACCCATCCGTACAGCATAGCATCTACAGAGGTCCCCATGTAAAATCAGCGTGGGATGCAAGTTCCCATGTCAGCACAGGTAAGCCTCCAGAAATAGGTAGAATTCGGGTCTTACTCTGATCTGATTCCGCAGCTGCTCTGCTTCCTGCCGTAACTGTTCCAACTCACTCATTTTTGCAAACTGGGAACGGTTTCACACCTTGGCCACGAGAAAGGGGAGCAGATCTGCAACAGGAAACAAAAAAAAAACACATGTTTTTGTTAGATTTGTTATTTCTTTCATTCTATAACTTTAAAAGAGCACTCCAAGCTGCCATTGTTGTTTTCAATTATAATTTTTCCAACCCCTTTTAATATGTGCAGCAATATAATCCACACAATAATTAATTAGCCAAGTTGCTGATCGATCGGTGAAGATTCGGCTCGGGGGTTCACTAAATGGCTGTCAGTGCAGCAGAAGAGGAACAAAGATGCAAAGTTCTGTGGAGAAGATCATGTGACCAGGCAGTCACTAGATACAACTGGTGCACTGCTAGAGAGAGGGCAGGGCTCAAAAAGGGGTGTGCCAGAGCCTGCTTCAGAAGAGGAAGGGGATGTAACTTTGACCTTTTTAATGTATTATAATGTAACAAGCATTTTTTGTTTCTATAGGAACCATGTACAGAGTGGTTTAAAAAAAATGCTAGATAGTAAGTAATTCTTCTAGTACAGAAACGAACGAACACCACACAACACAAAACCACACACACACACACCCACACACCACACATCTCTTCCGGTTGCACACACAACACACACACCCCACACACCACACACACACACACACACACACACCACCACACAACACACACACACACAACACCACACACACACACAATTTTTTTGGGGATCTGCAGCTTTAACACATTCAGTCACTGGCACAAGTGGGCATTCATTGCAACCACACCCCCCTCCCTCTTTCACCAGAACTCAGTCGTTCACATGTTTAAACAAAGTCTCTCTTAAATGTTTAAATTTCCACTTTAAACACAAATGTGAGGAGATATGTTATCATATTTACCCCAATCTCTTTAGGCCGTTTGTTGTACAGGCAGAAATTGTCAATCGCCACTCGCTCTGTGTAAAGTCTATGATGCAATAACACAAACAACCATTAATGGGCAGTGTTTGAGCAGCAGCAAACTACAATTTCCAGAAATCCCCACTTTCCTTTCACAAGAACTCTTTTCCCATTCCCCCCTCCGTTTTTTTGTGACTTTACCACCCTTCCCCTGCGAAAATCGCTGGACAACCCCAACCAAGGATCATGGCTTAAGTTTTGCAAGGGTGGCCCATTTTAATGACACGTGAAAAAACTGCATATCAATGTTTTTTAAGTAACACAAAACAAGGAATTTGTATTGATTACCACCTAACTCCACGACGATATATATTATAACACACACACACACACACACACACACACACACTTTCATTTCCCACCTTTCACTCCGCTTATATTATACAACCCAATTGTGTTGTCTTTTTTTAAACCCCCCCACGCACCCGGGATAGAATAAAATTGCTGCCAGGCTCTGCCCTAGTACCCACACACACTCAATATCCACCATTTTTCCTGCACCATCACGTAGAATAGCATTTAATATGCTGGCTGGATGAGGATCGCTGCCGGTAACACTAGTCTAAGATCACCCCCTCCTGGGCAGGCCATAAAAACGGGAAAAACGGTCTTGGTGCAAACCCATTGAGGTCACTGCTATTGTTCACCACTCCCCTGTAGCTATGGAAAGTCGCCTGCCCATCAGGACATTGTACAAAAACTAGTAAGCATCCCACGCATCTGCGCCCAGAAGTGAGAGGTTTAGCTAAAACACGTCAGTATGCACACAATCGGCTCCTACTGGTTGTAGTCAAGGGTGAGACTCCCCCGATCTATAACAATATATAAGCAGCTCCTGAATGATCCTCTAGCCACAAAGCAGCTAGGCTGGTATTATATGAACGAACACGTGCGAATGTGATGGCCTCCGACAGGTCCCATGCCAGCACTGGATACAACACTAACGAACAAACAGCAAATCTCACAGAATTAGCCAGGGAGGAGGGGATGTGGGGGACGAGGGGGGGGGGGTAGGCGGGGAGGTGAGGAAATGGGGGGGAAGAGGGGGAGCGGTGCGAGAGGGGCACGGGAGGGAATTAATGGGTGGGGAGCCGTCATCCTTATTCCGTTACCACATATTGCCGGACCCGACTCGACGTTACGCTTCGTGAGGGATAGGAAGGTTACGAAGGAGATCGGCGCACACGGGAATCGTAAAAAAGCGACAGTACCTCCAGGGGCCTGTGCTGCAGAACCCATTTACAAAACAATTACTGCTAGCCATGAATGGGCATCTCTATCCAAAACAAAGGAACTAAGACAATAGCATGTCTCCTACTTTGATAAAAAGGGAGAGGGTTTAGGCTTAAGTGTTTTGGGTGATAAGGCATGCGCGCTCTGGCCCTCAACAACTAGTAGTGAATAGTTCTTATTCTGTCCATTTGCATGGAAATCTGCTACCAGACATGCGATTCAAAGCTCGGCTGTAGTATATCATACCTACCACGCCATACTACATTCTGCGCACCTAAGACGTTTCATCTCGCGACGCGCAGGAATGCCTCGCATACACGGGAAGAGAAGCTTAGAACAATGTCCAAAGGTGACCTAGGATTGTAAACAAGGTCCAATATAATACTAATCCCGTCGTTAGAACCCTACTCCATTTCCATAACCAGGTGCCGTTTCACTTTTACCTCTGACTCCGAGCCAATCACATGCATCCAGTTACGCCAAGCCTTATCTGAGATATTAGTAAGTCCTGACCCGCCTATCACTGTCCCCCAGCCAAGCAAAAGAGAAAGCCAAAACATCAGGAATGTTTTCAAGCTCGAGACAATTTAAATCACATAACACCAGAAATAAGTAATGCAAAAACAAGAGCCACGAAAACTGGCCCCGTAACGAGAGAACTCTGCCAATGGTACACTCTAAAACCAACCGTCAACATTACAACCATTAGCAGGATGTCCCGTCTGGTGTAGCTACTCCTCACCCCATCCCCCCACCGGCTCCTCCCCAGGATCCCTGCTTCAGCACAGGTTGGCTCAATCAGATCATACTCACACAGTGGATCCCAGAGGCCATCTTTGACTGACACAACACCAGGGGTGCGCTAAATCCAGGTAAGTTTTTCGGATAATCCTCGATTGGACCACCTGTTGCTGAAGCCTGGCGATATCCTGAAAATCTGACTGTTGGTTGGGTCTTCCGGCTTGGGAGTTTGGAGCAACCCGGTCTAAAACTACGGTCGGTCAACCAAGTGTTGAAACTTAAAGCGCCAGATTTCAATTTTGCTTGAACTTTACCGTGATGCAAGCAATGTGTGAATTGTACTTCTGGTGGTGCACTCAACTCAGAATATGGTTATCTGAATAATGCACATACAGGGCGTACCCAAACTCGACTGAATTATACAGTCGAGCAGTCCAAAGCTGTACTATTTTTAATTTATAGTTTTTTTCCTCTTTAATAGGCCATCACTACAAACTCACACGAAAGTAATCAGCCTAAGTTGCAGATCGATCGCACGAAGACTTGGCTCGGGGGTGGTTCAATCCACACATGTCCCACAAGTGCAGAGTAGAAAGAGCACCAAAAGATGCAAAATTTCCTTGGGGAAGATCATGTGAACAGGCAGTCACTAGGTACATTTGGTGCACTCTAGAGAGCGGGGGCAGGGCTCAATAAAGGGGTGTGCCAGAGCTGTTTCAGAAGGGGGAGTGGATGTGACTTGTAAATGGTTGCTATAGAGAAACAGAAATGTAGTTACATTATACATACATTAAATAACTGTCAAAGTTGTTTTAAAACAAAGAAAAAAATGTACAAATATTTTCTCATAATACAGAATGAATTATTAAAAAAAAATAACAAAAAAAAAATGGGGGGATATATGGTTCCAGTCTTCCTGGTCCTCTTCTGCTGCTACTGAGAGCCATTTCAGTGAACCCCCGAGCCAAATCTTCACCGTTCATCACAGAAGAACGGATCGACGGCAATTTAGCTAAACATCGATTTGTGGATTGTATTTATGCACATCTTAAGGGGAAAATAAATAAATAAACAGCAGCTTGGACGGCAGCTTTAATAGAGAACACCCCTCACACTCCCCACGCACACAAAAGGTAACAAGTTACATTTGTTTCACAATAAATAAGATCAAGTATATCACCAACTGTATAACCGCAGCATACATTGACGAGAGCCAACAGAGAACAAGGAGAGTGCACTGGTCAAGACTACAAGTTCAGGATAACGAGCACATGTTATCACAAGAACAGTAGTTCACTGACTGCTGGATTAGGATGACAAGCACACCTTGGGATCCTAAAAACAAAATATCAATAATCCCGTGACCCATGGGAAGGACCCCCACACAGCACTCCTCTAGTCATCCATCAGAAATCAAGTATTATGGGAACAGAACACCACAGCACAATGTAACATAACCGTTGATGTGGTCAACTATTGAACATTTTAAATCAGGGTGCCCCTGGTGGGTTTGACCACGTGGTAACTTGGCCCAATCATCTAGTAGTCAACAAGGTCAGCTTTTGAAATCTTTGTTATTTGTAATAAGCACCAACATCTTCCGTGGGTGTGCTACTAAGTTAGGCCGTAGTCCATCTTATGAGCACTGCGAAGCCGCTGGGTGAGGTAGACTCGTTCTCCGGTCAAGAGAGCTGGTAGGGAAAAAGGGACGTAGACTTCCCTGCGGCTTCAGGCTTTTCGCGCGGCTCCGGGGCGGGCAGTGACGTACTCGGACGCTGGTTCGCCTCATTGGCGAACCTCTCACGTGGCCGGCCCTGCGCTCCTTGAGCGCGAAAAACTAAAAAGAAAAAATGTTTAAGACCTACGCTACCGGCACGCCTGCAGCGAGCCCCTGACTAAAAGCTCTCCATTGCGGGCTTGCAGCGGCTCATTGACAAGCGTCAGCGCGCACTCAGCACGGGTCAGAGCCACCTGCGACTAGCTTATGTTAATATACATACACAGAATGCAACGTGCAAACAGATACAGGAAGGTAATGGAGGCCCGAGGTTTAATAAAAGTAAGAAGAAGGAACAACACACTTCGTCTTAAAAGTCACATGTGAAACAGTCGACAAAAACATAGGAAAAGCATTTTTAAGACAGCATCCACCTGCATTCTGTTATATAATAATTTCCAGACAATTTTGTTTCAATCCATCCTCCACTGGTCAGTCATGTCGCTGTAACCTCTCGTGCAGACGAAGAGGGTAAAGCATAATTTTTTTAACGCTCTTTTTTTGTGTAACAAGTGTTAATTTAATGTCTCATTCTTAGAAATGCCGCGTGCTTAAATTTGTTCAATTCTTAAGAATTTCCTTTAAAAGAACTTAACTAAAAATCCACCTCTTAACGTGTGACTGAAGGACTGTCAGCTGCCATTGGAACTGAACCTCCTCCTCACTCCAGGGCCGAGAAGGGACCTGATTGGAACAGAGGAAAGTTTTATGAGAAAGCAAACAAACCGGGACCTATAAGCTGGCATTTACCAGACTCCGAACCCGGAAACTCAATGTTTAAATATTCAATATATCAAAACACAGCGGGGGCCAGGTTCCTCCAACCCAAAAGTCGATGAGTGGAGAGTTTGCGAAATTCCAAAACAACTGTAGTACAATTGGGGGAAGGTAGTTCACAATGCCAGAACAAGTTAGTAAGGTACGGAAATTCTGGCAGACGCGGCGGCCCTACCACAATAACCAGGCAGAGAGTGAGGCACTACAGAGCGACTTTACGAGGGAGGAATTAGAGGCGGTAGTAAAAACTTAAAAGCCCCGGGCCGGACGGGTTCTCCAACCTGTACTAACACAAATTTATCGGAGTTTTGGCCCGCAATATCTCAGTTATTCAATGGCGAGTGCTAGCAGGAGAGCCTTTCCGGGACAGATGCTCCAGGCGTCAATCTCAGTAATCCATAACAGAGGACAAAGATCCAATAGTTGCCAGAGTTATAGGCCGATATCATTAATAAATACAGATGTTAAAATTCTAATCTAAATTGCTGCGCAACAGATTAAATGGTCATTCCTGCCGAGGCTATTACCGATCAAGTTGGTCTTATTAGAATAGAACAAGCGGCCGATACCAACAGAAGGATCATTGATAGTCATAGAATTTATAGGAGCCAGGGATCCGAATGTGGCCTAAGCCTCGAGATGCGGAAAAGCTTTCGACAGGATTGACTGGCCATATCTGGAGTCCACACTGGAGGGAGCATTTGGTTCGGAGAAATATTCCACAGGCAAGTCAAGGTGTACGGTGCCCAACACGCTAGGGTGTCACCAAGATACCCGTGTCTGATCTTTCCCAATTAAAAGCAGGCACGAGACAGGGTGTCCCGTCTTTCGCCCGCTGCTCTTCGCACTATGCATCGAGCCGTCGGCAGCGCAAATCGGAACAACGCCGTATCTCTGGGATACAAAATCCACTCCAGGAGCATTAAAGTGGCTTTGTATGCAGATGACATCATTCCTAACCTGTACTAAACCGCTCGTTCTCAACTACCTACATGTTTGAGCTTCTAGGACGGTTAGCCCAGATTCTCAGCTTCAAAACTTAAATCAGTTCCCAAATCAGAGGGCCTAAGCACAAACATGCGAGAGAGAGGAGAGAAGTAGTAGAAAACTCAATTTTGGGTTCAGAGGTGCCATTTCCTCCATGAACATAACCTAGGAGTGAGATCAAAAACCCCCCCCCCCCCCCCCCCCCCCCCCACCTCCCCCCCCCCCCCCCCCCCCCCCCTCCTCCCTCCCCCCCCACAACCCCCCCCCCCCCCCCCCCCCCCCCCCCCCCCCCCCCCCCCCCCCCCCCCCCCCCCCCCTGACAAGCTCCCTTACTATTCGGCTACTATCCACAACTGCTGAGGACTTAACGAAAAAGAGCTACGGACTGGAAGGCACTATGGTGTTTCCTGCGCTAGGGAGGTCTATAGCGTCAAGATGAACGTCCATCCCCGCATTCTATACTTGTTTCAACTCTCCAATCTCCGTGGTAAGAGCGGATATAAGGGCTCCAAAAATAATCTCAATTTATTGGGAACGGTAGAAAACCACGGATTAGGAGTAAAGACGATGCAGAAGGGTAAGGAAAGTGGTGCGCCTAGACGGTGCCAGTGTGTTTATTCCTACTACAAAGCGGCACAATTGTGCCAAAGTAACACAATGGACGGGGACACTGAGTTGCGGCGGTGGGTGGCACTGGAGAGGGAGGTGGGCGCCCCGCTGGAAACTCACGGAACTGATCTGGGGTACCGGAGGAAAACGGTGGGTGAACGGAGGTTCTCATTCATTGACCTCTGTGATCAACTCACTCTCGGTCTGGCGAGGACCGCCCCAAAGTTACACAGCACCCCTCCTAATAATAACATGTCTCTGATAGATTTCATTCTGATGGCCGGCACCTTTACATGGCCAATCAGACATTATGCTCCGGGGTCTGACAGACAGGGCTTCCGCGTGGGGTAGAGGGGGGTTAGACGGCTGAAGGACCTGGAGGTTAAAGGTAAGATCAAAATCATTCGCAGAACTACAGTCAGAAAAACAGACATTCCTAACCGGATTTATGAAAATACTCCAGGTAAGGCCATACTATAACGCACACCACGGTCGAGACCACGCGCTGAACGAATTTTGAAGAAGCTCTGTGCGGAGGGACAGCAACGGGGACTTGACTCCTGACCCTATACAGAGAGGTTGTGAATACGGACGGAGACAGGACAGTTAAACCCCGGTTCAGGACGCAATGGGAAGAGGATCTCCAGGGTATTTTTTTAGAGGACCGAGGGACTGGGCGCGGTATTCAAAAGCCGGGCCACTAGCTCCATCTGCTACAACATTGAAGGAGAACTCGTATAAGGTATTGACTCTCGGTCGCGTAACTCACACCAGTTAGACTGGCCAATTCAAAGCAGGGATCGTTCACCGCTTGCCCCAGCGGTGCGGGAGGGAACAGGAGATCTGGTACACAGCTGTGGTCTTGCACCGAAAATAGTTTGCAGATCTGGACCCAGATCGAGATTGGATACAGAGGAATATTTTAGGGATCAAATCGGCTGGACCCGTGGCTGTTTCATTAGGTTTAAAACCTACAAACGAGGTTTCTACGGTCGAGGCACAAGCTGATCGCCATTTGCCTACCGCTAGCGGTTTGACGAGACCCGCCAGCACTGGGAATCAGAACGCGATTCCTTCTATGACAAAATTAGGAACAGATTTGGTTCCTTTGCGAATGGAGAAGTACGAGGTTGTTAAACGCACTCGGGGCCGAAAATTCGAAAAAGTCTGGTCATTGTGGTTGGAACAGACCGATATCAGGGAATGAGTGAGGCCACCATATGGCTTTGAGAGAAGGAAAACATGGGTTCCTCATTGGCATGATGGACAGGGAGCTCCACAGGCGGAAGGAAAGTGGGAGCCCCCAGGGCGATGGTTTTACCCCAATTCAGAACAAGGTTGAAGTAAGTAGAGGAACGAAACAGTAGAGCGCAGAGATCCAAACGAGGAGTCTAGAGCGAGCTGACAACTAGAAACCGGCGCAGGTCGTCGGTTCGACAAGTCGTCTGGGTTTAGTCGACGCCGATCCCTCCCCTCACCACCCTTCCCCTCCCTCCCACCATACTTTCCAATAATTGGGTTGTTACTGTCAAGGTCTTGTCCTGTGGGTCTCCCCAACGTACGTCCGTCATAGTAGTTGTCCCTCGAAAGGACGTGTATATTGAAATACATACCATCGGTCATGTACCTATTGATTGTATGCACTAAAAAACCAATAAAAAGAAAGTTGAAAAAAAAAAAAAAATATTAAATAAAAATAGGATTACCTAACAAAGTGGGGGTTCATTTTGCGCCTATAATTTAAAGTCCCGTGCATAGTTTGCCAAAGACAGTTATACGCGCCCCCTACCTGTTAGGCTTAGCAAATAACGATCAATTATCACATTCAGCATAAGACCCTGTTGTTACCATTACACTTTGTTCAGTGGTCCAGGTAAAATATACACTCAAAAAGAAAGATATTTGCTCCGGGTTACCAGAGATTTGGTCGAGGGGGGAAGGGACGTGCGTTTATAGAGGCCTCGCGTGTCCCCTGCATTTCATTTAATATGCATGGGGGGGTGAAGAGCGCGGGACTCTAATTGCCGTACCACCCAGTTTGCGCACCCCTAATCTAGGGAGCGGCTTTGAGAGGGTAAACTGCCAACTTAGTCCTCGGCCCAGGTGCGTTGCGCGCGGCACACGCACGCATGCAGCAGGAGGATTTTCTGTTCTGCAGAAGAAGACGGGGAGCGTGTCGGGGGAGCAGCAGCCGTGATGTCACAGATGTTGGTTCCACCTCACTGGGCGGAACCACTAACGTGACCATACAGCACGCGGGAAAATTAAACCTATGCACAAACACAGTGGCGCCCTAGTGTTGTTTTCGGCGCAAGCAACGTTGCTCGGCCGTCTACTGCACTAGGGCGCCCAGCTTTAGCAGCAGCAAATACTCCAAAAACTTAACAGCGGTCTAGCAGATTAATATTGATTATCATGAAACATAGTAAGGTCCAAAAAGCAGGTCAGCCGCACCCAACAATAATAGTTCGCCCTGTAATGCTGGAATCGATTATGCACCTCAAACCTTTAGAGAGTGGTTTCCAAAACTTTTGTGGGTTAAGGAAGCCCATCATATTGTGAAATTCTGAAAAAACTCCCAACCTCCTCTCATAGGTCGAGATCAGATGCATTGTTAGGAACCCCAACACATCTTTCACTAGCATGGTCGAGATCAGATGCATTGTATGGAACCCCAACCATCTAATAGCGCCCTGAGATTAGATTCAATTGTAAGGAAAACACCCACCACACTCTCTAATTGCCATGTCTTGAGATCAGATGCATTGTGAAGGATCCCCAACCCTATCTAAGAGTGTGTCGGAGATCCGAGATGTAAAGCAATTATGTGATTGGGAGGTAATGAAAAAAAAATCCACCACCCCCTTTTGACCAGCCCCACATGTACTAAGTGCACCACCCCACCCCAAGCTTGACCATTTCATTCCTGATCCTTACCGCATTACCTCTGTAATTACAAAACAAAAAAAAAATGTAATAAAATACAAGTGACACAAAAAATTAAAAAAAAGAAATACCAGGACTTGCGTACTGGAGACAAGGATGGGCAAGAGGAGGGGATTGAAGAAAGTGATGGGTCTGGGGTTTGAAGATGCCAGGAGTCAGGTTTGTAGACGAGAGTGATGAAGCTGGATGATCCTATTGATAAAGGTGATGAAAGTTAAAAAGGATGGAGAGACGAATGGGCTGGAGGATGAAGGTAAGGGACAGGTGATCCAGGTGAAGATGCAGAGGAGAGGGTTATGAGAGGAGATGAGCTAGGACAGGGTGTTTGTTGTTGTTAAGAAACCCTCTAAATTACATTGTGCATTTTTGAGGAACCCCCAATCCGTCTCTAAAAGCACACCGCTGCGGGGGAGGGGGTGATGGGTGACGGAAGGGCGGAGCGGCGGGGATGGTGACTGCTGAGGGGGAGGGGGGGGAGTGAGGGTGGCTGGGGGGGCGGAAGAGGGTGAGCGGGGCGGCGTGGGCGCCGATGGTGGGGGTGGGGGGGGGGGAGACGGGGGCGAAGGGGCGGATGGGGAGGGGGGGGGGGGGGCGATGGTGCGGCCGATGGTCGCGGGGGGTGGCGAGAGGGTGCGGGGGGGGGGGGGCGATGGTGCGGGGGTGCGGGGAGGCGATGGTGCGGGGGGGGGCGATGGTGAGGGGGGGGGCCGGGATGGTGAAGGTGTTGGTTTCCGGAGGGGGTCCGAGAGATGGGGGGCGAGGGACGTGGAGGTGGTGGGGGCGAGAGGTGAGGGAGAGGCGGTTCGGATTGCAGGGGCGATTGGCGGTGTGCCTGGATGAGGTGTACCGGTCCGGGAGGAGGCGGGGGAGAGGTGAAAGGGGGAGGGGGGGGGCAGATAGAACCCCTTCCACCACTCTTCATCTTTTCCTGTCATCCTCCTCCACGATGGGGAGGGGGCGGTCGCTTCATCGGAGGGAGACGAGGGTGCGGTGGGGGCCCTGGGGGGGCGCTGGGCAGAGCAGGGTGGTGGAGATGGGCTGTGCAAGGGGGGGGGGAGATGTGATGAGGGCGCCCGCGCTGGAGGGGGCAGACAGGAGAGTGGTGACGGGGGGCGGGGGAGCCAAGGATGGTGGGACGGGGGGCAGGGGGCGATGGTGCGGGGGGGGGGCAGTGGTGCGGGGGGGGGCGGATGGTGAGGGGGGGGAGAGATGTTGCGGGGGGGGGAGCGATGCGTGCGGGCGCGATGGAGTGCGCGATGGTGCCGGCGATGAGAGGGGGCGCGCGCTCGTGGGGGCGGCGATTTGAGGGGGAGGGGCGCGGGGCCGAGGGGGAGGGGCGGGGGGGCGAGGGGCGAGGGGGGCAGTGGGTGTGAGAGGGCGGACGGGGGGTGGGGGATCGGAAATGGGCGTGAGGGATGGGGGGAGGGGGGCGGGGCTGGGGGCAGACCCGGTGAGTGGGGGGGCGGGTGTGCGGAGACAGGGGGGACGGGGATGTGAGAGGTGGGAGGGGGAGAGGCCAGGGGGCAGATGGAGGAGGCGGGGTCGGCGGGGTAGACTAAGGGGTGATGGGGCGGGGGGGGTGTCGGGGGGGCGGGGGGAGGACCCGAGATGGTGCGGGGGGGAGGGAGAAGATGTGAGGGGGGGGGGGGCGCGATGGTGCGGTTGGGCGGGCAGGGTCAGCGACTGGTGCTGGGCGCGGGGTTGCGGGGGGGGGGGGCGATGGCGCTGGTGCGGGGGGGGCTGATGAGATGGTGGGGGTGCTCTTGTCGGAGGAGCGATGGTCGCGGGGCGCGATGGTGACGGGGGGGGGGAGCACCCTGGGGAGGGGGGACGGAGGGTGGAGGCGCGGTAGGGGTCGGATTGAGGGGGAGTCGCGACGGGGGACCCCAGTTACGCGGCTGCCGGGGGGGGGGGATGTGGCGTGCCAGGAACTGATGGGCTATTCTGGCGTTCAGGCGCGGAGGTGTGGAGAGCTCTGCACAAGCCGGGATTGGAAGCATGCAGGCGCGGCGAGGCTATGGGGGAGAGGGGGAGTGGGGGCCCGGGGGGGGAGAGGGTGGAGGGGCGGGGACGGTGGGATGAAGAAGACGGGTCGCAGCGGGGTGAGGGCGGAAGTCCTTGGGGTTCACCTGGGCGGACGAGGGGCGAACGGGCGGGGGGGGAGAGGGGGAGAGGGGGGCGGACGGGGGCGAGGTGGAGAAGGGCAAGAGGGAGAGATGGTTATGAGTGGGAGGGGTAGGGGGCGAGGGTCCTGCCGGGGGCGGGGGCGAGATGGGGAAGAGGCGGGGGGGCGATGGGGGCGGGTGGGGAGATGGTGAGCGGGGGGGGCGGGGGGGGGGGATGGTTGATTGATGGCAGGGGGGGGGTGGGGAGTGGTGATGCGTGATGAGGGGGGGGCAAGGCAGCAATGTGTGCGCGGGGGGCGGATACAGGGGACGTGGGGAGGGGGGGGGGAGAGAGGGGGAAGGGGGTGAGGACGATGTGTTATGGCGGAGGTCGGGTTATCCAGGGAGAGAGGGGGAGGGGGGGGGTGACCGACGATGGTGAAGGGGGGGGGGGGGGGGTGGTGCCGGTGGGGGGGGGCGATCCTAGGGGGGGCGAGGGACAGGGGGCGGGGGGGGGGGGGGGGAGATGGGGCGGGCGGGGGAGATGGTGAGGGGGGGGCGGGCGATGGTGCGCGGGGGGGGAGAGATGGTGCGGGGGGGGGGCGCGATGGTGCGGGGGGGGGCGATGGGGGAGCGATGGTGGTGCGGGGGGGGGCGATGGTGGCGGGGGGGGGGGGCGATGGGGAGGGGGAGGGGGCGCGAGGGGAGATGGTGCGGGGGGGGGCGAGGGGTGCGGGGGGGGGGGGGATGGTGCCGGGGGGGGAGATGGTGCGGGGGGTGTGGGGCGATGGTGGGGGGCGAGGGGGCGGGCGGGGCGGGGGATGGGTGAGGGGGGGGTGGGAGGAGATGCGGGGGGGGGGCGAGCAGGGTGCGGGGGTGTGGCGGGGGGGGGTAGAGGTGAGGGGGGGGGAAGAGATGGTGAGGGGGGGCGGAGATCGTGCGGGGGGGGGAGATGGTGAGCGCTGCGGGGGCGATGAGAATGCGGGGCGAGATGGTGCGGTGGGGGGGGGGGGCGAGGGGGGGGCGGGGCGAGATGGTGCGGGGGGGGGGATGAGGGGGGGAGTGGTGCGGGGGGGGGGGCGATGGTGTTTGGGGGGGGGGCGATGGGGGGCTTGGATGAGGGGTGGGGGCGATGGTGCGGGGGGGGGGCGGACGGATGGTTGCGGGCGGGTGGGGGCGGATGATGTGAGGGGGGGGGAGATGGTGCGGGAGATGGTGGGGGGGGGGCGATGGTGACGGGGGGGGGCGATGGTGCGGAGGGGGGGAGGATGGGGGGGGGGGCGATGGGTGTAGCGTGGGGGGGTGCGGGTGGGGGGGAGGGGGGGAGGGCGGATGGTGGGGGGGGGGCGTGGTGGGGGAGGGGGCTTGCTGGTAGGGAGGGAGGGGGCGCGGGAGATGGTGAGGGCGGGGGGACGATGGTGCGGGGGGGGGGGGGAGAATGGTGCTGGGGGGGGGATGGTGCTGGGGGGGGGGTGAGATGGTGTGGGGGGGGCGATGGTGATGGGGGAGGGTGCTGGGGCGGGGTGCTGGGGGGGGGGAGATGGGCTGGGGGGGGTGATGTGTGCTCGGGGGGGGTGTGGTGATGGGGGGGGGGAGGATGGTGATGGGGGGGCGCGGTGAGGAAGGGGAGCGGTGGATGGGGTGGGTGGCTGGGGGGGGAGTGATGGGGGGGGAGATGGTGTGGGGGAGGTGATGGGGGGGTGATGGGGGGGGGCGATGGTGATGGGGGGGGGGATGGTGATGGGGGGGGTGATGGTGATGGGGGGGGAGATGGTGAGGGGGGGGGCGATGGTGTGGGGGGAGGGTGCTGGGGGGGGTTGTGGGGGGGCGAGATGGTGATGGGGGGGGTGATGGTGAAGGGGGGGGGGCGGGGATGGTGCTGGGGGGCGGTGATGGTGATGGGGGAGGGTGTGGTGATGGTGATGGGAGGGGGGTGATGGTGATGGGGGGGCGTGTGGGGTGATGTGTTGGGGAGGGGGAGATGGTGCTGGGGGAGGCGGGTGATGGTGTGATGGGGGGGGGTGATGGTGTTGGGGGGGGTGATGGTGAGGGGGGGGGTGTGGCGTGGTGTGGGGGGGGGGGTGATGGTGTGGGGGGGTGTGGTGCTGGGGGAGGGTGCTGGTGAGGGGGGAGGGTGATGGTGCTGGGGGGGGGGGTGCGGGGGGTGGCGATGGTGAGGGGGGGTGGGCAGATGGTGCTGGGGGGGGGGTGGGTGCTGGGGGGTGGGGGGTGATGGGTGCTGGGGGGGTTGAGTGCGGGATGGGGGGGGGGGGGATGGTGCTTGGGGGGGGGGATGGTGCTGTGGGGGGGGGTGATGGTGTTGATGGGCGGGGGGTGATGGTTGGCGGGGGGGGGATGGTGTGCTGCTGGGGGGGGTGATGGTGATGGTGATCTGGGGGGGGGGGGTTGGTGTGGGGGGGTGTTGATGGTGAGCTGGGGGGGGGGTGATGTGATGCTGGGCGGGGGGGGCTGATGGTGCTGCTGGGGGGGGGTGTGGTGCGCTGGGGGGGGGTGATGGTGAGCGGGGGGGGGGTGTGGGAGGGGGGGGTGATGGGTGGGATGGGGGGGGGGTGATGGTGTGCTGGGGGGGGTGATGTGTTGCTGCTGGGGGGGGTGGGGGTGATGAGTGCTGCTGGGGGGGGGGGGTGATGTATGATGGGGGCGGTGTGGTGGATGGGGGGGTGATGTTGATGTGGACTGGGGGGGGTGATGGGATGATGCGGGGGGGGGGGTGATTGGCTGCTGCGGGGGGGGGGTGAGGTTGACTGGTGGAGGGGCGGGGGTGATGGTGCTGCTGGGGGGGGTGGTGATGTGATGCGGGGGGGGGGGTGGAGTGCTGCTGCTGGGGGGGGGGTGATGGGTGATTGCGGGGGGGGGGTGAGGTGTGCTGATGGGGGGGGGTAGGTGATGGTGTGGCTGGGGGGTGGGAGGTGATGGTCGGCTTGCTTGGGGGGGGGGGGTGATGGTGATGATGGGGGGGGGTGATGGTGCTGCTGGGGGGGGTGGGTGTAGGGTGATGCTGGGGGGGTGGGTGTGGATTGGCTGGGGGGGGGTGAGTGCGGGGGGGGGGGTGATGGTGCTGCTGGGGGGGGGGTGATGGTGCGGCTGGGGGGGGGGTGATGGTGCTGCGGGGGGGGGGGGTGGGGGTGATGGTGCTGCTAGTGGGGGGGGGGGTGATGGTGCTGTGGGGGGGGGGGTGATGGGCTGCTGGGGGGGGTGATGGTGATGCTGGGGGGGGGGTGATGGGGATGGGGGGGCCTGGGTGATGGTGGGGGGGGGTGATGGTCTGCGGGGGGTGATGTGTGTGGGGGGGGGAGGGCGGTACGGTGCGTGCTGAGGGGGGGGGGGGAGGGTGTGGATGGGCTGATGGGTCGGGGGGGGGGTCGAGGGGTAGGGGGGGGCGGTGAGGTGAGGCTGCGGGGGGTGATGGGATGTGGGGGAGGGGGGGGGTGGGATGGGAGGTGAGGTGTGGAGGGGGTGTGAGGTGCATGCTGGGGGGGGGGGTGATGGTGATGATGGGGGGGGGGGGGGGGGTGATTGGGGGTTGATGCGTGGTGGGGGGTTGATGGCGATGCTGGGGGGGTTGATGTGGTGATGCTGGGGGGGTTGATGGTGATGTGGGGGGGGGATGGTGCTGATGGGGGGGTGATGGTGCTGTGGGGGGGGGTGGTGATGGTGCTGAGGGGGGGGGCGGGGGGTGATGGTGCTGCTGGGGGGGGGGGGCGTTGTCATTACCCGCCTGTACACTGCTCCGGCACACAGCCCCGGTCCCTGGCACACAGCGGCCCCCCGCAGGTCGAATCACACGGGCCCGAGATCCGCCACGCCCAGAGCCGAACCACCGGTTAGAGGGGGGAGGGGAGCCGTGGAACACCACGACACCAACACCCCGCACACCGCCGCCGTATACCCAGCCCGCACCGTCACAGCGGCAATACCGCCGGAACCCGCGCCTCTCCTCCCTGCACACCCCCCGGGCACGAGTGGTACGAGCCGCAGGCAGAGCACGGACCGTACCAAGTAATGCGGAGGAGGGGGGAGGGGGCCAGGCTGATACAGCTTCTTCCTGATAATCACCCTGTGCAAGGCAGCAACAGAGCAACCCAACGTGTACCGGGGGGGAACCGTGTACCCTGCTCTCATACATCCAGCACCCTGCTTCATAACTCCAGCCCCGCTCTCATACATCAAGCACATCCGCACCGCTCTCATACATTCCAGCACCCTGTCTCATAATCCAGCACCCTGCTCTCATACAGAGATCCACACCAGAATCCAGCACCCTGCTCTCTACAGAGATCCCACACAGAATCCAGCACCCTGCTCTCATACAGAGATCCCACCACAGAATCCAGCACCCTGCTCATACAGAGATCCCACACAGAATCCAGCACCCTGCTCTCATACAGAGATCCCACACAGAATCCAGCACCCTGCTCTCATACAGAGATCCCACACAGAATCCAGCACCCTGCTCTCATACAGAGATCCCACACATTTCCATGCAGATTGTATTTAGGCTACAGATGTGTGTGTGTGTGTAATATATTATTAATCTTGTCTGTAACTGTTACATACATCCATAACATATCTCTAACTGTCCATGAAAGGTCTTTAAATGTTAAATCTCTGTTCATTTAATGTAACCATGTGTTGGCATAAGGCTGGGGCCATAGATGGGTGAGCCGTCCGGAGCCGCGCTGACGCTGAGGCTCGCCTGCTGAAATTGCGCGATTTCATGTCCATGCAGGCGAGCCAGCGGGCGCGATCGGAGGCGGGGGGAGACGGAGGGAGGCGGGGCAGTGACGTCGCTGGGCCAATCGCCCGCGACGCACCGACGTCACGGCGCCGTGACGTTGACGCAGCTCTGCGCTGATTGGATGATTTCCGCCGACAGCGCGCTGAAAAACAGCTTGTCTGTCGGCTGAAAACTCCAGCGCCTCAGCACGCCTGCGGACGCTCGCGTGAGCCCCCTCTCAAGGCATCCTCATTGAGGATGCAGGGGCTCAGCGCGGAGCGTCCGCACGGCTCAGCGCGGCCTGTCCTTCTATGGACTCGGCCTTAGGCTGCGTCCCCGCTAGCGCTGAGCGGGCGGCGCTTACATCTATATAAGTCCCCGCCCATGCTGTGCGCAGGCACACCTGCGCTCGAATAAAACATTTTTTTATACTTTCCCGCACGCTCAACTACCCGTTATCCACCCCTAGCCCCCCCCCCACGCAGGTACATGCAGAACACCCACACCTGGCGCTCATGCTTGGAGCACTCTCAGCGCCAGCGGGGACTCAGCCTAACTCTGTGAACAGGAACAACTTGAAAGACTCGTAATGTATTATTTCCTGGTAAAAAAACACACTGTTTTTTTTTTAACCATACATACCCTGATTACTGTATACAGTATAGACATTGCTGTGGCCCTTTTCAGACATACACTTTTTATTTTATACAAATATTTTACCAGGAAAAAATACTTTGAGCGTTACATCTTTCTAGTCTTTCCTGGGTACCAAATAAATAAATACATTTTAACATTTATTTATATAGCATGATGACTGAAAAAGAGATCTACAGAAAAGTATTAATGTAATGTATGTAGCCCAATTACAAAAAGTGCACAAATTATTGAAGGAATAGTTGTATATATGCATGTACAGTATATATGCATGTATAAACACATACATATGTATACATAAACATATTTACATATGGCCTGATTACAGAAAAAAAAGTGCACAGAAATCGCCATGTGCATGGTATACACACGTGTCTATATAGTTAGGTTTGTGTTTATTATTTTACACCCATATAACCCGATATACAGTATTTGTATAGCCACACACACGGATTTCCCACTTGAGAAGGGTTGTGAATGCAAGCATGAAGCTGCAGCCGGGGAGGGGGTTGGGGGAGACACGGTCACACCCCAGGATGTTATACTACAGATAATACACATGCACACACAAAAAGGAGGTCAGCTGAGCTGGTAGAGATTTTCTATGCTACTTACTGACACAGAAACCTTGCATGTCCCAGCCCCAGCGAGCTTCTTCCCTGCTCAGGCCGAGCCCACATGACAGACAGTTGCCATGGGATTCGCAGGCCTGCGTCAGAAAAAGGAAACGTAACCGGTGCACTGCCTACATTGGCCTGCAATGCATGGCTTCAATACAGGGCTCAGCCGTGTGGCGGAACAGCAGCTCTCTATTTAACCCCTACAATGGCCTGCATTGCTTCAATGTGGGACTCGGGAGTCCTGCTGCAGACAGAAATACTGCCCGCAATGCATTACTTTAATCTAAAACCCAGCATCGTGACAGATGGATATATCTCTCCCTGCTAGAATAGCCTGTAATGATAATAGCTGCAGGGTGTGTCTCAGTTGTACATTAGGGATAATAGAACAGAAATGTAGCCAGCTCATTGAGAGTGTTTTATTTATAAAATGTTTTACCAGGAAGTAAATACATTGAGAGTTACCCCTCGTTTTCCAGTGTGGTCTGCATTGCTTTTGCACAAGACTCGGAGGCCTGGAATCGGATAACATACAGTGGATTAAGCGTCAAATTGTGTCAGAAAGAAAATTCACGCACATACATAGTGTACAGGGGGAAAAAGGGGCCCCTTTCATTTTTCATCATATCTTATGTATTTCTCCCTCATTCCCCATGAAAAGGGGCACAATTGTAGGTCTGTTATGTAGATTGACACTATATAAGAAGGACAATGTAAACAAAATCAACTGATGGTAACTAAATTGATGTCACTGTATTATGTCAAATAACCAGATACACTGCAGGAGGTGCGTGCTCATTAAACGAGAAGTAGAAGGTTTTTCCTTCATAGCTCGTAAATATGTTAAACTGTTGTAATCCAATCTGAAGTGTGTGTGTGTCTGTGTGTGTCTGTGTGTGTCTGTGTGTGTCTGTGTGTGTCTGTGTGTGTCTGGTGTTGTCTGGTGTGTCTGTCTGTGTGTCGCTCGGTGTTGGGTCGTGTGTGTGTCTGTGTGTGTCTGTGTGTGTCTGTGTGTGTCTGTGTGTGTCTGTGTGTGTCTGTGTGTGTCAAATGTATACAACAAAAGACAGAAAAGCCCAAAGCTACAGACAATATGACAATACACAGTGAAATATCTATATATCTATTGAAAAAGGGTAATTTAGTTGAACTCTTTGGCCAAAGCGTCATAAGTACTTTACTCACTGAGCCGCTCCTTCTCACATTAGGAACTCAAAAGCAGTAATGCTGATTACAGCCCTTTTTTTCTCCTTTTCTTATTTGTATATCTAAAGCATGTGACCATGTATAATTCTACATCCTTACCCGAGCTGGCAATTGTTTTGTGCTCCTGTTATAAAGCTGTAAAAATCCTGGTTGTGTGCCTAACGAAATGGCCACCGTCTAACTCTGTGCTGCGGTCTGGGAAATGCTGCAGCTGATATATAACATTATATTACTAAGTGTAACACATTATTGTTACAGTTTTCAGAGTAATACAGTCTGCTGTTTGGAACACAGCAACACATCTGCTTCTGATACTTTGTTGCCAAAGGGCAGAGCTCACAAAAAAAGGTGCGTGTAAGAGTCTGAGCCTATTTCAAAAGAGGAAGTGCATATCACTTTCTAAATAGTTGCTGTAGCAACCAAGGATGATCAGTACATTAAAAAAAACAACCCCCGTTAAAAATGGCATTAGGAGTTGGTGGAAAAAAAGCAGGCCGTATTATACAATACTAGAGAACGGATGTATTAAAATAATATATTATTAGAAAGAAACAAATATTTAAAGGTGCAAATAAGTAATTTTTGACCCAATGCAGTGCAGATGATGCTTTCTGCAAGCTGAAGTCCTCCTTGAAATGAAACGATGAGAAGAAAAAGCATAATACAATTTAATATGCAGTTACAGAGACGGGAAAAGTAGGAAATGCACTCACATTTTCCAAGTCTGTTTAGCGCAATAAGTGTGTTAAGGGCACACACACTAGCATACACCAAAAAAACGCTGCTGATCTGCCTCCAATGTTTCTCTCCACTTCTCGTGTCGGCAAAGGTCTTGCTGGTGTGGGAACCTCCGTGTCTGCTCACGCACCAGTGGAGTCAAGATGGCTGGCAGGTCTGTACAGTGTCCCCCGAGTGGCAAAAAAAACCTACGCGTTTCGCCTTTTGTCAGAATGTCGACTTCCTCTGGGGTCCTAACATCATCTGTGATAATGAACCTGCTAGTTATCTCAACTCTGTTCTTTCTTGTGGCCTCATGGAAATGTTACTCGCTCTCATATATAAATTTCACGTTTTGCTGCTTTAAAAATAGGAACACAAAGAGTTATTGTGGTGTCTCCTTGGTTGTCAGGGATTTTTTAACCTTGTAGTGTACACAATTGTAAAGGTAAGAGAAGTGTTTTCAAATTCCTTTTGTTTGGGTGGCAGAAGGAAATAATGTGACTTGATATATGTCTCGAGGAACTAGCACTGAAATTTAAAGGGAGTTATACAAATTCATGGACAGTGTCTACGCTAATAGCTTTATTTCATATAGTGCTTTTCTCCCAATGGGACTCAAAGCGCGTCAGAAATATAGTATAGTGCGCAGCACATAGGAAGCCCTTTTTTTCTCCTTTTCTTATTTGTATATCTAAAGCATGTGATACATAGCTTAAGCATGTGATACACTGTTACATACACAGTCCCTGCCCAGATGAGCTTACAATCAAGTGTCAAATTTACTATTAGGATGGGGCTAAGGCGGCAAAAATTTCCGCCCCATATAAATTCTGCCGCGTTCTCTGGCCTATTGGACCTAATGGGAAGGTACTTGCTTGTGTCGGCAGTCTCCTTTTTGCCGCCCTCCTGCTACTTTGGAATCTCAGTGTCAAATGACGATGCGGACGCCCCAAACGTCGTCATTGTTATGGTAAGGCGCCACATCACGTTGGGGGCGTCTGCGTCATTTGACGCCGCGATTCCAAAAAGCAGGAGGGCGGCACCAAGGAGGCGGCCGACACAGGCAAGTGTCCAGGGGCGGCAGATTTTTAAATCCGCCCACTGCTTACAATCTATGATTTTGGTGCCTGAGGCACAGGGAGATAAAAGGGATTTGTCCCAAGATCACAAGGAGCCGACACCGGGAATTGAACCAGGTTCCCGATTCAATCTCAGTGTCGTATTAAACAGAGTCAGTGTCTTTACTCACAGAGATGCTCCTGCAACCCCAAAACATACATAAAGGTGTTAGGATTATTTTATGGACAGTCTCGCCTTTAACCGAGATACATTAAAGGGGCAGTCCTGCATATAACAGAAGGGCAATGAGATTTTTAATAGGTTAAATGTTAGGTGACTTACACATTTAAAAAAAATATATTATATTATTATATTTGCATGTCATTTCCCAGAATCCCTTGCTGCAGTGGAAGTGCGATAATGGCGAAAGGCAGGGTTGCAGACCTGTCTAAGACATGCAAATGAGCATACAGTAATATTTCCATTTGAAATATAGATATATAGATAGATATATATAATTTATTAAAAAAAAAAAAAACAATCTTTATCCAAGGTCTTTTGGTGGAAACACTGTTTGACAGTCTTCAACGCCGCAGATACGTTATCTTTACTGTTTTCTTTTTAAAGTAATGATGAAGCCATCATTATTCCAAATAAACATAAGTAGCTGTTATGTTTGAATCCAGTCAGTGCTCAAGCAGAGGAGATTAAATTAAATCACAAGATGGGGAAAAAAAAAAGAAAAAAAAAGAGCTTATGAAATCTTTCAAAGGCGCCAATAACACAGATAAATTGTTTAAAAATATATATATTGTTTTTCTGACCTGCTACATTGAACTGTCCCTTTAACTCCCCACTGCCCACGAGAGTCCCCGGCAGCAGTTACCAGGCTGTGACTGGAGTGCTGCCACACCCCAGGCTAGGAAGTGATTGCCTTAAGCAATTGTTTGGTGAAATAGCAGCGAGTGATGAATACTGCGCGCCACAGGAGGAGATCGCCGTTGCTGCACAGCCAGCACACCACAAAGGATGTGTAAATGCCATTAATGTACCACTTTTTTTTTTCCTCTTCCATTTCTCAACATTTCTGATTGCATTCTGCTGTTTAATACCCAATATTTTAACATTCTTTGTTGCCATTAAATTTGTTTTAAACCATACATTAATCATCCAGAATGTCAGGAGAGTGCAATGTTGCAGAATAAAGCCCGGCCTGTTTCTGTCCATTTTATATTGCCAAGAGCACGTTGTCAGCCGTCTCCAGGTACAGAAAGGTGATAACAACCTCACTTGAAGTTTGCTGGGAATCAAATGATCCCTCTTTTGTTTGAGCTGAGCAAACCATCAAGCTTAGTGAACTACCTGATATACACACAACATATATGTACATTATATTGATAAAAAGGAGGATTAAAATACTCTTTGGGAGTACCTCTTCCACTTTTACAGTGCATGGTATTGCCCCATGGACTGTTATTCTATGAGAGTTCGGATATAATATGTACACGCACACTTTTTGGGCCCTGCCCTCTCTCTAGCAGTGCACCAATTGTATCTAGTGACTGCCTGGTCACATGATCTTCCCCACAGAACTTTGCATCTTTGGTCCTCTTCTGCTGCACGGACAGCCATTTAGTGAACCCCGAGGCGAATCATTATCGATCGGCAGCTTGGCTAATTACTTATTGTGTGGATTGTATTGATTCACATATTAAAAAGAGGCAGGGGGGGGGGGGGGAGAAATGGCAGCTTGGACTGCCGATTTAAAAAACGCATTAAAATGGCATTCATAGTTAAAAATAAATAAATACAGTAAGTATCATGCAATATGTCAGGACTGATTTATTAAAAAATAAAAATAAAATAAGATTTCGCATGTTTTGCCGCTTTAATGCATTTTTCGCTTTCTATGCTGTGATAGAGATAGATATAGATATATATAGATATATAACTATTCTTAGTATCTAATAATTAACACCATAGGAAGTGTGATGTCACCGCACCCTGGATTAATGTGGATCTCGCAAGTGAGCGCGCCATACAGCAGCAGCTGTTAACAGGGCGAGGCTGTTCATTATCAATATATAAAGGGGGACATATTTCTACTGGGGGATTGAAAACGCCAGCTTCACAAAAAACAAAAGCTACGACTTAATGACAGAGCAACCTGGTAAATTAACTATGCTATCAAGAATTGAACAAATAACTCTATGCAGAAGGAACAAAAAGGTTATATGCAGATATATATATATATATATATTTATTTTTTTTCTGCATATAACCGTTTTGTTATTTATATATATATATATATATATATATATATATATATATATATTCTAAGGAAATTGGGAAGTCAAACCATTATCAGTGTCCCTAATACAATGAGTTAAAGCAGCAATACAGGTTTCATTTATTGTCTTTATTATTTCAGGATTGAAGTAGGGGGTCTCTGGAGCTGAACTGTGTTAATTTCAGCTCTGGGAACCCCCTGCTTCCAGAGATACTTAACTCGGCAGGAGGTGCCGGTATGTCTGTAGCCAGGGAACTGTGTGCCTAACATAATATCGGCATTTAAATATCCCGTGGGCAATAGGAAGCCGTGATGTCATCCGGGTATGGCTTCCTATTGGACCGCGTGTCCCGGACATTGAAACTGCGCAGAGATTGCGGCACTGCTACAGAGTTAAGTATCTCTGGGACAAGTTGTTCCCTGGAGCTGAAATTAATACAGTTCTGCTCCGGAGACTCCCCGCTTCAATACCGTAATAAAAAAAAATTAAAGCTTATTTTTAAGCAGATATAATTGAGAATCCACTAATTTATTTTAGTCACATTTTTCTAGTGTGCTGTAAAGATGATGTAATTGCCTTTTTAAAATCGTTTTAATATTGGTTAGCGGGATTTGGTCTCCACAATTAGGCCGCGGCCCCGCTGGTGCTGACTGCGCTCATGCTTGAGAGGTGACGTCACCAGCTCTCCAAGCATGAGCGCCAGGTGTCCTTGCTATTCCGCAAGCGTGCGGGGGGGGGGGGGGGGGGGGGGATGCGGGCAAGTTGGGAGCGCTGGAAAGTTACATTTCTTGGTTTACTCAAGCGCCAAGCTTGAGTGAGTGTGCGTGCACGAGCGCACAACGGGTGAGCGGGGAGACTTGCCCATATACATTTGTGTAACTAAAAGCGGCAAGCACCGCACGCTCAGCCCCAGCCTTAGTGACAAACGCGCCTTAAAGCGCCGTCCAAGCTGCCTTTTTTTTACATTTATTTCCCTTTAATATGTGCATTAATACAATCCATAAGCAATTAGTTAAGTTGCTGATCGATCGGCGAAGTTTCCACTCGGGGGTTCACTAATTGGCTGTCAGTGCAGCAGAAGAGGCCCAAAGATGCAAAGTTCTGTGGGGAAGATCATGTGACCAGGCAGTCACTAGATACAATTGGTGCACTGCTAGAGAGTGAGCAGGGCTCAAAAAAAGGGGTGTGCCAGAGCCTGTTTCAGAGGAGGAAGGGGATGTGACCTTGTAGATGGTTGCTATAGAAACAAAAAAATGCCTGTTACATTATAATACATTAAAAATGACAGTTTTTTTTTCAATGCTACAAGTATTTTCTCATAGTACAGAACTGTAAAAAAAAAAAAAAAAAAAGAAACAAAAATGTAGGTTACTGCAGCTTTAAATCTTTATTTAGGCTTTGTATATCTCCGATACATTACACTTCAACAGATGTATCAATACATCTCTAGTGTTTCAAATATATCTCAAGAATACAAAAAAGGTATAAAAACTCAAGAGATTTTTGTTAAGATTAAAAATGTTTCAAATGTTTGGTGGATTGTCATCCCCGAAAGGATAAACCTTTCTAATTGTACTGGAGATATTATGGCCAAAGCAATAAAATTCATTGCACCATTGGCAGCAAATGGGTTAACCATTTCTCTATCCAGGGACAGTTTGTCATTTTTATTAAAAAAATATCCGCTGCAAAAAATCGTGGAAAAGCAGGATTATTTATTTTAGAGCCTGTTAAATTCCAGTGCCGCTTCTAGCACTCTGCTGCTTTAAACAGTGAAATAATTGTACAATGACATCACACACCACTGTCTCCCATTGGACTGTATTCTAGTGATGTCACAAATGACATATTCAGTGCTGAAGTAGCAATCACAGCAGACCTGGGACAAGTAACAGGCATGTTCTTATAGAACTCCGAACATAACAAGCTTGAAGAGGTTCACACAGGGTGAGCCGGGCGAGATCAGAATGTGAAGTGACAGAGAAAAAAGCGGTTCTCTTTGAACTGGGCAGTGTGTGTGTGTGTGTGTGTGTGTGTGTGTCGCGTTGACAAACGCAAGTGCCCAATGACTCAATTCACTACTAAAACAATTCTAGATCGTCGCTCCAACGGAGACCTAAAATCTAAATAGTAGCAGAGAGCAGAGGTCACCGTGTTTGTGAAACAGAAATGAAGACAACAATACTTTTCATTCCATATGATGTGAAGCCGCCTTCCCTTTGCTGGAAAAGAGTTCAGCTCCATTCAAATGGATTGGACTACAATCATCCCCTTCGCGGGGAACACGGTGTATTGAATAGGTAGGTGTGGGGGTCAGCGAGAGGACGAGGAAGGGAAGGCGAGGCAGGGCAGCTGTCAGTAGGCGAGGAGGATGGGGGGGGGGGGGTCTGGAAGGAGGGAGGGGGAGAAGTGTCAGTGAGTAAGGAGGATGGGGGGGCGGGTGTCAGTGAGCGAGATGAATGGGGGGCAGTGAGATAGGAGTGCCGGGAGTGGCACAATGTGCTGCTCCTCTGGTAGTTCCACAGAACAGACACAAAAGTTGATGGCCTTGATGGCAGGGGTGGAGGCGTGGGGCTCCTCCTCTCTCTGCTGTTACCGAACCCTTCCTTTTCCTCCCTCTCTTGCTTTTCCCTCCTTTGAGGCTCACACTGTCCAGATCTCCTCTCCCTGTCAACAGGGCAGTCATTTATCGCCCACCTACCTGTACTCATCCCTCTTCTGCCTTTCTCTCTCACTTTGAATCCTGGCTCTTTCTTTCTCTCCTCAGACTCCCCTGTTCTTCTCCTTGGGGACTTCAACTGCCACATTGATGACCCCTCTCTCCCTTGGGCTTCCCGCTTTCTCTCTCTAACCTCTTCATTTGACCTTCAACAGTGGACTGCAGCCTGCACCCACAAGGATGACCACTACCTAGACCTTGTTTTCATTTTATATAAAAATAAAAATAAAATCTTCTCTGATTTCTCCATTTCCCCCATTTCTCTCTCTGGCCATCACCTCATCTCATTTTCTCTCTCTCGCTTCTCCCCCTCGTTTCTGGAGATACCTGCGCTCTATTAACCTACCAGCCTTTGATTCCACTTTATGTTCCTCCCTCTCCTCTCTCAGCCCTGTTCCAGACCCCGACAACCTGGTCAGGAACTACAACTCTGCCTTATCCTCCTCTCTTGATCTAGATGCCCCGCTTTCTCTCTGCCGTCCTCGCCCTTCTAACCCCAGACCCTGGCTAAATTCCCACATGCACATGCTGCGCTCCTCAGACTTGTTCCTCTGAACGCCTCTGGAGGAAATCTCACACTCACGCAGACTTCCTTCACTACAAATTTATGCTATCCTGTTTCAACTCTGCCCTCTCTCAGGCTAAACAACCCTACTTTTCTTCACTAATCAACACGCACAAGTCTAACCCACGCCAACTCTTCTCTGTCTTTGACTCTACTCAGAATACCCTCAGCTGCCTCTTCTTCCTCCATCTCACCTTAGGACTTTGCTGACTATTTTAAGAAAAAGGTGGAATCCATACGTCAGAACATCCCCTCTTTTTCCTCCTCCCATCCTACACCGCTTCCCAACTCTCCTCCTGCCTTCCTTGACTCTTTTTCCACTGTCTCGGAGGAGGATGTGTCACTGCTGATCTCCTCTTCTCTCTCTACCACTTGCCCCCATTCCCTCCCATCTCCTAAAACCTCTTGCTCCTACTATAATCCCTACACTCAGAGATATTTTACTTCTCCCTCTTCTCTGGTATCTTTCCCTCCTCCATCAAAACATGCAACAGTTATACCATTACTCAAAAACAGCAAGCTTGACCCTACCTGTCTTTCTAACTATCGACCTTTCTCCCTCCTGCCTTTTGCCTCTAAACTCCTTGAACGTCTTGTATTCTCTCGCCTGCTCCATTTTCTCAACACCTATTCTCTCTTAGACCCACTACAATCTGGCTTCCGCACTGCTCAATCAACTGAAACAGCCCAAACTAAAATAAATAATGGACCTCCATGCTGCCAAAGACAGAGGTCATTACACTCTGCTCATACTACTCAACTTCTCTGCAGCATTTGATACCGTGGACCACCCTCTTCACATTCTCCATACTGTTGGGATTCGCAACAAAGCTCTATCCTGGATCTCCTCTTACCTCTCCCATCATACTTTGTGTCTCTTCTGCTAACACCTCCTCCTCCATCGATCTCTCTGTGGGGGTACCCCAGGGCTCTGTCCTGGGACCTCTCCTCTTTTCTCTGTACACACTCTCTGTAGGTGACCTAATCACATCTCTTGGGTTTAAATATCACCTCTATGCAGACGACACACAAATTTACTTTTCAACCCCATACCTTACACCTGCTGTACAGACCAAAGTTTCTGAATGTCTCTCTACGATATCACCCTGGATGGCCCTCGGCCGACTTAAACTTAACATGGCAAAAACAGGGTTCCTCATACTTGCGCAGCGCGGTGGCCCCCCCTCGCAGCGGGCCCGGCCCCATTGTGGGGCGGCTCTTGTCCCTGCAGCGTCCGCCACAGCGGGCGCAGCTGTAGCCAGCGGGGACCTGTCACAGTGCGGCATTCGCAAGACATCGTGCTAAGTAGGACAGGTATATTTAGGTATAAAATTACTTTATACTATACTAAAAGTACTATAAAAATCCTCATAAATAGGATTGAAGTGCTTCGTCTGATAGATATAGGTGTAGAGAGTTTTATTGCACTCAACGCAGAATATCTCCATGGGATTCAATGGCGGTGATGACGCAGAATATCGCATCCAGAACGTGCAACAATAACCCCTGCTACATCCGTAGCGAATATGGGGTTCTCTTTTTAAAAATAAATAAATGATTCCCTCCCCCCCAATTACAAAATGGAAGCAGGGGGTCTTCGGGAACTGTGTTAATTTCAGCTCTGGGGACCCCCTGCTTCCAGAGATACTTAGCTCCTTAGGGGGTACCAGTATCTCTGCAGTCTCAGACGCACTATTAGAGAGGGTTGGGGTTCCTTACAATGCATCTGATCTCAGACGCACTATTAGAGAGGGTTGGGGTTCCTTACAATGCATCTGATCTCAGACACGCTATTAGAGAGGGTTGGGGTTCCTTACAATGCATCTTATATTACATAGTTACATAGTAGATAAGGTTGAAAAAAGACATACGTCCATCAAGTTCAACCTATGCTAAATTTATACAACAGATACTTTATCCCATATCTATACTTATTTATTGATCCAGAGGAAGGCAAACAAAAAACCCCATTAAGGGGAAAAATAAATTCCTTCCTGACTCCAAGAATTGGCAATCGTATTAATCCCTGGATCAACATCCTTCCCATGTTTACTTATTTGGTATATCCCTGTATACCTTTCCTTACTAACAAGATTTCCAACCTTTTTTTGAACAAATCTATTGTATCTGCCATCTTGGACACGCTATTAGAGAGGGTTGGGGTTCCGTACAATGCATTGGATCTCAGACGCGCTATTAGAGAGGGTTGGGGTTCCTTACAATGTATCTGATCTCAGACGCGCTATTAGAGGGGGCAGAATGACACAATATAATGATAGGGTTCTTAAACCAAATAAAAAAAATTAAATAAAAAGTTAACAACCCACCCCCCCCCACACTGTTTTAGACTATGGTCATTTTTATTAGACATATCTAAAATATATATTGCTCCTCTTTTCTCATAACAAATGACATCCACAATCCATACCCATGACCTCATCTGTAGTTAAGGGATGTCCCGTTATTCCATGATAAAGGAGGTCTCACAATTACAGCATTACTAAAGAATTGAAGAACAAATAGATGTGAACAAAGTCCTTGGTCTGATTTAATAAAAAATAAAAATTTTTTTAAGTGTTGTCAATTATTATCAAATGAGTTGCTGAGTTCTTAACATTGGCTTAGTATAATGTCATTGTATGTATATATTTATATAGCGCAAGCCATGTACATAGCGCATCACAGCAGTAATACACGTGACATAATAATAATAATAATAATAATAATAATATAACACAGAATGGGAATAAGCTCTTCAGACAAAAAGTAACATAAGGAAAAGGATTCCCTGCCCCGAAGAGCTTACAATCTAAGCATAATCTTAATTTAAAACCGACACTGTCTTTATATCTTTGCACTATACCCTTATGTAGTAGCACTAAGGATATGTTCCAGATGTGTACACTACATCAAATACGTTTCATATTATGCAATTGTGTTGACATAGATTAGCCGGTTATATCCTGTTAAACCCAAGTATTTGGATGTCTTTTATTTCCCAGGTACACACCCAATGTTCGGGGTGTCCCTGGAGGCGCTGCATGTAACCAAATTAAATATGCCTGGCATTGACAGGCTTGAAGCCGTCTCATCGTTTCTAGCCCATGTTAAATAAATTCGATCCTAGTGGCAACGAATGTTTAATTATAGCAAAAATGACATGCTCACGACAGTGATTATTTTCGCTATTGTACAACGCGACGTCATCTCTTGCAACGTTAAGCTCACGTTTGTTTATACCAAGGGTAGCCAACTCCAGTCTTTGACTGAGCCACCTGTGCTGAAGCAGGGATAGCCTGAAAACCTGACCTGTTGGTGGCCCTTGAGGATTGGAGTTGGCCACCCCTGGTTTATACGGTCTTCATCATGCAAATAGGAGAAACAAAAAAAAAAAAGGGAATGACACAAACACAACCCACAAAAACATCTCGACTAAATAAGCGTGATTTTAACCCTTTCGCTGGGGCCCGCCATGCATTGCAGCTACCATCTGCCACCAATAGGGTTAAGCATATGCCTCCTAATTCTATTTCCTGGCTGCATCTGTCTGATGGCTGATTGCAGTGTCCAGCCTCCAAAAGTGGCACCATCTCACAGGAGGCACACGCAGATGTGACAGCACAAATACAGCCCATCTTCCAAGCAATATGCCCAGTGTCACATGTGTCCCCTCTGTGTCACTGTGATAACCAGCAGGGCAGATCCGTTCCCCTTTAACTCTGCAAGGATATCAGCCCTCCCCCATTACATAAATCAGATCTTAGCATAGCAGCTCCTCCCTGGGGACCAGATCCTGCATGCAGTCACAATCTGTGCATGCACTTATTGTCTAACAGTACACTGCAGATCAATGCACATGCATCAATGCAACTATATACATAGGAACACACAATATATATACTGTACATACACATTGTAAACCATATTACTCACTGCTGTGCTGTATAATAAGATTTGTATTTTTTTTCTGTACCCAGAAAACCATAGGCCCCTAATGCAAAGAGATCAGTGAAATCAGAGCACTTACCTGCAAGCTAAATGGTCAGATATGGGTCGCATGTAACTGTATGTTTCTCCAGCTGAGATCCTTTTGTCCTCCCTCTCTGTCTGCTGTAAGGGAAGCTGATGGAGGAAGGCTGTGGAATGGATGCTCTGAGACTTTAAACCCACCCACCCTGCACAGGATGCTGGGAAATGTAGTTCAAGCAGGCAGCACACACTGATGAAGGAGATACATTTTGGTTGTTTTTTTTAACCACTGCAATACTAAGGGGTGTCGGCAGGAATATGTATATTACAGTGCAGAAATTAGCAGTATCTAAATGTGTGTGAGACCAGAATAAAATATTATATGTAAATGTGTGCAGGAAACCCATATGAAGAATTAAGCATCACAAAAGCTATGCATGTTATTATTATCTCTCATTTTTATGGAGCCAACATATTCCGCGGAGCAGTACAATATGGGGGCAAGGACAATAACCGCATTGCTGATGTGATATATTCTCTTCCAAATGTATAAAGCATGTGTGCAACATGGAAGTGCGGATTACATTACACAGTCTATTTAAATTGGGGTTGAAGGAATTAGACATTATATTAACACATCCAAAGTGCGCTAGTGAGTATGCCAGGCTTAAATAGTGTTTCTAAACTGATGCTGACATCAATATTGTGCAAGATTCAAAATGCAATAAAAGTTTGTGCACTATTCAAACACATGTACTTTTATATGTGTCATTGTAAAAAAAATACCAGGGATAAATCTCCCAATTTAGTATAAAATATGATGTGTTTCGGCATTAAAACATGAGCTTTAATGTAACGGTGCACTAGAAAGTAGTTTTTGAATAGGCTTTCCTTTAGTTGTATTGTATTGTATGTCTTTATTTATAATATATAGTATAGTTGTTAGATATGAGCCTTGCATTCGTTACCCAAAACTATCAAGCCCCTATGTTCCAGATTAAGCTCTACGTTTTCTTACCTTTTAATATAAGCTTTATATTCACGAAAGGGCAATAGCCAGCCTTTACTATCACTTGTTAATGTCCATTCACTTAAATAGCATTTAATGGGCAATAGACTGAAGGAGAAGCTCTGTAGTAAAATCACTGTATTACAAGTGGGTGAAACTGATTTGAACCCCAGTGTAGTTTTCCTTGTGCCTCAGACAGCAAAGTTAGATTGTAAGATCTACATGTGCCTGCAACATTTTATATACAGTGCTGCATACACATGTCAGCTCTATATAATTCGATTATTATCAGAATGGCTAGCGGACTCCAGTAAACATAATCATTACAGTGCTACGACTGCAATAACATATAACCTGCATTTAAAAAGCTTTATCTAATACCAAATATATTATTTAATTTTTTATCAGTGGTGCAATAAAATATATCATTCTACCTTTTTTTTCCACATAAATTAAGGGACCAATATGACTAGAATTATTATTTCCCCCCCATGTATTTATTCCCTACACTTATGGTAGAGCCTAAATGCTATAACCATGCAGTAATACCCTCATGGAAAACAGAAGACTATAAGTTGAATGTATTATATTTTGATGCTATTGTATTTCCCTGTCTTCCATTACCACCTCTAGGAAAATTCGGAAAATATTTGTAGTTTTATATTAAACATTTATTTGTAAAAGTCGCAGCCCTCATAGAATGTTTGAGAAAGAAATAGGGGGACAAAGTATTCGTCAACACACTGCAGTTTATTGTTTTACTTTGCTCATTCTATATTATATGATGTGCATTATTAGGCAGCAAACCCATAATATGCAATGTAGAAAAAGGTAGACATGTATGTACTCTTGTATGTCTTTATTTTTATAGCGCCATTAGTGTACATAGCGCTTCACAGTTAATACACGTGGCAATCATATAAATAACAAATAATAACAGATCATGGGAATAAGTGCTTCAGACAAAAGTAACATTTAGGAAAAGGAGTCCCTGCTCCGAAGAGCTTACAATCTAATAGGTAGTTAGGAAGAATGTACAGACAGTAGGAGGGCATTCTGGTAAATGCGTTTGCAGGGGGCCAAGCTTTATGTATCATGTATATAGTATTAGCCACGGTGCTACTCATGCTTATTTAAGCAAGTGTGTTTTAAGGTGGGTCTTAAAGGTGGATAGAGAGGATGCTAGTCGGGTATTGAAGGGAAGGGATATAAGATATACAATCACTTGGGTGATACAGTACTCACACCCATAAAAAGGTTGTGCATTTGCTCTCACAGTTGTGACTATGAATCATATAAGTACAAAAAGGACTGTTACAGTTGATGCTATCACTTTGAGCAGAGGGAGTGGTGCTCTGCTCAGACATTGCTCAAAAAAAAATCCCCTGCCTCTTGGCAGGGTGATGAAGAATACGTCATTTCCTGTCCTCTTCCATCCTCAGCCATCTTTCCATGCCAAGGTACCTGAAATCTGCCAGCCGCCATATTACTACTCCCACAAATATTGCTGTGAAAAACACCTTTCCTCTTTTAGTGACCTGTTCCAAATCATTTAATTAAGTTAGATTAACACTCAAGTAGAACTCGCTCTCACTTGGTGTTTTGCCTTTGCCATACAATTATGAGGAACGTTGTCATTTGTGAGTACCAATATGGCGTCCACAGACCGATCGACTACGTCCGCCTTCTCCTGTTCCTCAATGCGCACGCGTCTCGGCGTTGTCCAGGAAACCGGGCTCCTTACAGTGGCCATAGGGGGGGGCGGGCCTAACCTCGCGTTGCGTGTTCTGATTGGCAGTCCCTGTCGGTGACGCGGCGTTGGTGTTGAATCGTACGGAGCGCGAGGTTCTCCCATTGTTGGCGCGCTGTCTCCCGGCTCCGGTGCGCGTGCCCTCCCCCCGGTCCCGCACCCACCATCGTGTACCCGCGGAGAGAGGCAGCGGAGAGCGGGAAGAGGCCGGCCATGAGCGGAGGCGTGTACGGCGGAGGTGAGCGGGGCGACGGGAGAGGCTCGCGGCGTGATAGGCCCGGGTCAGGAGGCAGGGAACCCTGTCACCCATGTGTAATCCGCCCAGCATTGTGTTTTCTCTTTCGCGCTGGAAAGTTAGATTTTTTTTGTCTACATAAGCGCCGAGTATATATTAATTTATTTATAAAATGTTTTACCAGGAAGTAATACATTGAGAGTTACCTCCTCGGTTTCAAGTATGTCCTGGGCACAGAGTTAAGACAAATAATACATGGTTACAAATACAGTTACATAAATGAACAGGGTATACATTATATAATAATAATAGCATGTTCTTGTATAGCGCTGCTAATTGTACGCAGCGCTTTACAGAGACATTTTTTGCAAGCACAGGTCCCTGCCCTGTAGAGCTTACAATCTATGTTTTTGGTGCCTGAGGCACAGGGAGATAAAGTGACTTACCCAAGGTCACAAAGAGCCGACACCGGGCTCCCCTGCAGCAATCTCAGTGTCAGTCAGTGTCTTTACTCACTGAGCCACTACTTCTCACATATATATACAAGACATTGCATGCACAGTTAAAGAAAATATATATTATGCGCGTATGAAACAGTTACAGACCAGATTAAAGTGTGAGACAGCCTTAGATTTGAAAGAACTTAAGCTGGTGGTGAGCGTGTGTGCCCGCGCACGAGCGCACCGCGTGAGCGGGGACTTACATATATCTATATATGGCCTCGGCCGGGGTGGCGCTGGGCGTGCGCGCTCACGCTCTCCGTGATGAAACACATTGCGGCAATGTGTGTGGCCAGCGTGAGCAAACGCCTGCACCCGCTTGGCGCTTAGAGCAAGCAAATTTGATTTTGCTGCTCGCAAGCGCATCACGTGAGCGGTTTGCCCAATGAGGGCGAACCAGCTCTGTGACGTCATGGCCTCGCCCCCAGGCGAGTGCACGCCTAGCTGGCCGCAAATTGTATCTATTATCCTACTGTACTCGGGACAAATTGGTGTGTGTCAGGTTCTCACCCATACATAGGTCACTTCAGTCAGACCCCCTGATATTCAGATACTTCACGAGTTGGTGGTGGGTTGGGAGCGCTTTTTCACACTACACATTCTTCTTTGAGACAAGTCTGTGTTTTGCTCCTTGTAGATTTACTTGAAATTTCTAGTAGCTGTTTTGGTCCTGGAGAAGCATACATTAGGTTATGATGCCTTTTGATGTATGAACATGAGAGTTCCTCAAATATGAAATTATAGTTTGTTTAATTATTGTTTTGTTTCTGTGTGTATACAGAAATAGTTCAACGTGGTAATTTTGATGGTTTAGGATGTTCGTAATCTTTATTTTTGTGTGCATGACAAATCCTGCCAATCTGTCAACAAAATAACCACGATCTATGGGAAACATTTATACTTTGCTTGCAGAAGTGAATAAAAACATATTTACAGCTAGCAATTACTATAAAATGGTTGTTAAAAACAGCATCACAAATTCCTGCGTTATTAGTTCAATTTTGGAACACACATTAAATAGAAGGGGGGGGGGGTGATAGACAGCACTCTGACACAATGACTCAGCAAGGTTGCAGGGTGCACGGAACAGGAAGGGACCCTAATACCCTTCAGAAGTACTAACAATCCAAAAAATAGTACCAGCACTCTCTGTCTCACAGCTACAGATATAAGCGAATACCAGTGTAGGGCAAATTAATAATTTAATGACACTAATAATAAACTGAAAATATAGCAACAATAGCCAATACGCCAATGCAAGAATAAATATCACCATAGAGGAAATGAAAATATAGGGGGTAGAGGGGAAAGAAGGAGAAGGGGAAAAAAACACAAAAGAAAAGCAAAAAAATCACAAAAATGGAAAAAGGAAAGCAAACTAGGGGGGCGACGTTTCGAGGGGTGACCTCTTCATCTGGCCCATTCCCCATGGTCCCAAAGGGTCCCAGAGGTACTTCCCTAAGCCTTCCCTCCCCACTGTCAAATGATCCCACACTCAGCTAATGATATAAATCTAAAGTCTAAAGAGGGCAAATCACATAAGCAGATATCAAATATCAACCACTGAATGTAGATACAAGAATATTGTGAAAGACACAGAACATATGCAGATATCAGATATCAATCAGTGAACAAGTATAAGCAAACCCTCTTCCTGGTGCCTTGTCAAGTTCTTGGGACACATTAAATACTTCTCTTTGGTATACGTTTCTATCTCTGTTTTAGATGAGGTCGGAGCCTTGGTTTTTGACATTGGCTCGTATTCTGTACGTGCCGGGTATGCGGGAGAGGACTGTCCAAAGGTAAGAACTGTGATTCCAACATGAGACCACTAAATGTGGTTATTCTGTATTTGCAAATAGGTTTTGCTCTTTCACACTGGCTCAAATATTTATATATCTTTTTTTTATAGTGCAGACCCCTATACATTAGGTTGTTTGACATTTATATCTGCAAGCAGTAACCACTGATTATATGTCAACATTTACATTTTTTATTGGGGATGGGGGCATATCATAGCTAACAGCTAAATTGATCTTATAAAGGTGTGTTATTCTTTGTTTATGCCTCTTATTTTACCTCTGTAACACTGAAAGATAAGCTATTGGTACCTCATTGCTGTGATGCTTCTTTGCTTAATGTCAGTATGGAAAATGCTTAATCAAAGGCTGTATTGTGATCATTATTTCTCTCCGTTGTTCTGCAATATTAAGCTTTGCACAATATAAATTTGGAGTAATTGTTTGCGCAGCTGCATACCTAGTTAAGGGCATCGCAGATTATGTGGGTTGTGCTATCTCTGCCACTTGAATGTCTATTTTAATGTTCATGTTGGTTTGTCTTGTCGTTCTTATAAACATATTGCCGAATCATTACTGCCTTTTGCTAACGTTCCTCATTAAATGTTACAGGTAGATTTTCCCACCACGATTGGTGTGGTCCTGGACAGGGAAGATGGCAGCACACTCATGGAGATTGATGGAGATAAAAACAAATCGAGAGGTCCATCATACTACATAGATACCAACACGCTCAGGGTACCAAGGGAAAACATGGAGGCCTTTTCACCCCTTAAGAATGGAATGAGTAAGTCACTGTTTTGGGATTTGTTTTTTTTTGTTTCAGTAATATGCAAGAAATCTTCCTTTTTAACATTCCCTGAAGAAGCTGTTTAAACCAATCATTGCTATTTTCCATATTTATAACTTTAATAGTCAAGCATGATTTTTTTTACCATACATCATTGCATAGTTGGTTTCACTTGCAATCATAGCTACCCTATGGGTAGCTCTTTGATTTAAGTAGGCGAATGTCCACGCATTTTTGTCCATCCATGTTTAATTGAATTCACGCAGAATGTGTCTTGAAGCCCTAATCTTGATTTCCCTAACCAAATTCCTAACTCTAGCACGGGAAGTGCTAATAATATAGAATTGATTTGAAAAGCAATGACTTGTGATGCTTAATAATCCAGGTCAATGGAAGGTAGTTGATGCAAGGTTTCCAGTGGTTTTCATATAATAATAAAAAATACCATCTTAATATATCAAGTTGTTGGACTTTTGTTTTGGTATCTGATTACATGTATATATTTTTGACAGTCTGCCAGTCAAGACTTAGTCCAATTGTCCTCGACCATCCCCCCCCCCCCCAACATGTCAGGTTTTGAGGATATCCCTGCTTCAGCACAGGTGGCTCGATCAGTGGCTCAGTCTTTGACTTTACGCCTCCTGTGCTGAAGCAGGGAACTCCTCAAACCTGACATGTTGTAGGGGCTTGAGGACTGGAGTTGACAACACCTTGCTTAGTATATTTTCAATGACAGTGGTTCCCAGTTCCTTAAATACTGACCTGTTGGGGGTCATTGAGGACTGCAATTAGAGACCACTACTCTATGAACAGGAAAAGGCTAGCACTTGGTTTTAAAGAGCAAGGGTCTGTTTCAAAAAAAATAATTGTAATGTCCCATATTAGAATAACAGCTGGTAGGCAGAATTCGTATAGTCGGTGGGTGATGGGAGAGATTTTAGGGTTCCCTTAGTACCCGTGACTAATTTAGAGTTTACCTCTTTATATTTTGTGTGCTGTAAATCTTGTTTTGTATTCATTCAATTTTGGACAATCTTCTGTCCAAGTTGTTTGTAAGGTAATTGCTATGGCTTATTCCCCCCCCCCCCTGCAGTTGAAGACTGGGACAGTTTTCAGGCTATTCTAGATCATACGTATAAAATGCATGTCAAATCTGAAGCAAGTTTACATCCGGTCCTGATGTCGGAGGCAGCGGTAAGTACAATTCTCCGTTATATATGCTCTGAGAATATCTATGTATTTATCAACACCATTCACCCCTTCCTTCCCACAAATAGGGTCTTGCTCTATATTGGCCGTTTTCTGACAAAATTCACCAATTTCTTTTAATTGGGGAATTTGGGCCAAAAATAGCCTTATTGGCTGCTTCGGGGGATATAGAATTTGTCCCTTAGTGGGGTAGATCAGCGGTGCGCAAACTGTGGGGCGCGACCCCCAGGGGGGGCGCGACACTGCCGACGGGGGGCGCGGGGTTTACAGAGGCCCCGCGCGCTTCCCGAAGGCACTTAAATTAAGTGCCGGGGGAGCTGCAGGGCCTCTGTAAACCTAACTTACCGTGGCTCCGGCGGCTTCCTCCCTGTGTTGCCATGGCAACGCGGCGGCAAAATGACGCTGCAAGGTCATGTGACGTCACGTTGCTATGGCAACGTGACGTCATGAACGCCGGAGCGTCGGGGAAGTTGGGTTTGTAGGGGGGCGCGGGCGTGTATGGGACAGCCGGCAGGGGGGCGCAGGGAAAAAAGTTTGCGCCCCCCTGGGGTAGATAAAAGGAGCAAGGAGTGAAATATTTTTTGCAATATAGCAAACGTTATTGAAAAAACAATGTAAATCCTGGACATATTTCTTTGGCCCTGTTTACCTTTGTATTGGGGATGGAGGGCCCTGGGCAATAGTTAATTTCTTTTTTCACTGTCATCAATATACTGTAAAGACAAAGGATAAACTATCCGTCGTCTAAATTTAGTATAGGTTGAACTTGGGCATATGACTTTTGTGTAACTATATACATTTTTTTCACTGTTCTATGCTTTCCTTGCCAGTGGAATACTAGAGCAAAACGAGAGAAACTAACAGAGCTGATGTTTGAACATTACAATATTCCAGCATTTTTCCTCTGCAAAACTGCAGTGCTCACAGCGTATCCTTTAAGTACCAAAATCCTTTAATATTTATTTATTTATAAAATATTTTACCAGGAAGTAATACATTGAGAGTTGCCTCTCGTTTTCAAGTATGTCCTGGGCACAGAGTAAAACAAATAATACATGGTTACAAGTACAGTTACATAAATGAACAGGGTATACATTATATACAAGACATTGCGCGCACAGTTAAAGAAAATATATATTATGCGCGTATGAAACAGTTACAGACCAGGTTAAAGTGTGAGACAGCCTTAGATTTGAAAGAACTTAAGCTGGTGGATTCATATAAGATTCAATAAGATTCATATCATTAACAAGTGAGGCAAATCCTTTTACGTTGATCAATTTATTGCGGGGATATAAAATAAGACCGTAACGGGTTCTCAAAAGCTTCACAACTTTTACAGTGTTGCAGGTCATTATATAACACCCTTCCCCCAACAGATCAGGGTTTAAGGACATCTCGGCTTCAGCATAGGTGGCTCAAGATTGAGCCACTGATTGAGCAACCTGTGCTGAAAACCTGACCTGTTGGTGGCCCTCGAGGACTGGAGTTGAGCACCCCTGGTTTATTCTGCATGTGAGAAATGTACGTTATTCCTTCACTCTCCCGGGACTAGATTTGCCAACGGTCGATCTACGGGGCTCATTTTGGACAGTGGCTCTACACATACTACAGCCATTCCAGTCCATGATGGATATGTACTTCAGCAAGGTAAAACCAGACTGCAATATCCACAATGATTACATAAAGATTGCAGTGTCCCTACCATGCTGCCAAAGACGAATGTGTGACTCTATTACTTTAAAGAGGCAATCCAAGCAGTTAAACATTTTTTTAATTCTTTTAATATTTGCAGCCCATTTGTACCTTTTTTATGGAATACTAATTACCTAAGCTGTCGATTTTGATTCATTCTCCTGTGATCGATCAGCAAAATCCTGCTTCTCAGGGTTCACCTTTCAATTTCAAAAGAATCCTTCATTCAGTGTAACTCATCAGCTGCAATGTATTATTATACTACTAAGGTGATATCTATTGATATAGTTTACAGGTCAAGCTACTGGGAACATTGGCAACAAAGTATCACAAACAAGAAAGTGATACAAAGATCTTGCACTGCTGAGGAGGTGTGCTAAAGCCTGCTATACAAATCAAAAGATGCTCATTAAAAATGGCATTAAGAGTTAAATTTTAAAATAAAAAAGGTGTAATATTAGATAATACTTACAACAACTGATTTCTTAAAATAAAAAAAAAGTAGGATATTGCTCCTTTACTGCTGTCGACATTGTGATTTGAAAAATAGAACCAAGAAAATCAGTCATTCTTATTTTAAGGATTTGTTCACCTCCCCCTGCAAATATTTGGCCTTCTATTTAGAACCATTCCTTTGGTTGCCGCAGGGTTGCCCCGAGGCTCCCTGCATGTTTGCACTGTAGCTTGTGCTTGCCATTATACATTTAAAAAAATCCACGCTCTTTAAAAATGTCAGCCTGTTTTAATGCAGTTAATTGCACATTGTTTCCTGATCTACACGCTGCCTTTCCACTCGCCTCCTCATCTGCATCTCTTAACTTTTTTTTTTTTTTTTTTTGCCAGGCATTGTAAAATCTCCCCTTGCTGGGGACTTTATTACCATGCAATGTAGAGAATTATTTCAAGAGATGAACGTGGATCTAATCCCTCCCTACATGATTGCATCAAAGGTGAGAGAAACGTATCATTTGACATCAATGCTTCGTTGTGAAAATGTTGCCGTAATGCCTGGGGTACCGAACGCTGATCCTGTCTTGATGTGGGGTATTTTTATACTGGCCTAGGAACCCGTGAGAGAAGGAGCCCCGGCCAACTGGAAGAGGAAGGAGAAGCTTCCTCCAGTCACACGCTCTTGGCATAATTATATGTGCAATGTAAGTATAGTATAACTTTGTTTCAAGTATTTGGAGTCAGCAAGCGTTTTGGAAAACAGAAAATTAACATGAGCTTTTTTTGTAACGCTTCCTTTTTCAGTGTGTAATTCAGGATTTTCAGGCATCTGCTCTCCAGGTGTCAGACTCCTCCTATGACGAACAGTAAGTTTGACGTAAATCACGCATCTTCATGTTGTATCGTGTGTGGTTCCAGAATACCCCAAGTCGATAATCTGCTGCGCAGCTCGCTGCTCTGTAAAATATTCACACCTACGAGAAACTGAAGACCCATTTTATTTTAGCGGATGTTGCCCTGCTTGCAAGGTTTTTGGCAACTAGAATACATCTTGAGTGCATAAGGCTGTCGCTTTAAACTATGGAAATATATCTGTTTCCACATGCAGAAACATTGTAGCATCGTTATTTGTGTAGAGTTCTAATCCGGCTGATTTTTATGGGATTTGGTTAGACCTCTCTCTGGCACCAGGCTTTTTTGTACGTGAGCACGTTTCTGCAGGTCAAAGCTTCTTCTCTTGTATATTGTGCTAAGCAGGCGTCATCACACCCTCACTCTCCCGGGATTAGGTTTGCTTTTGGGAGACTATTTCACTCCTACACCAACAACACCGTCTCTTCCTTGCGTCTCCTTTTCGTAGGGTGGCCGCACAGATGCCAACAATTCATTACGAGTTCCCCAATGGTTACAACTGCGATTTTGGAGCCGAGCGGCTAAAAATTCCTGAGGGATTATTCGATCCTTCGAATGTTAAGGTAAGGGTATTGGTGTTGTCCCATCAGCGCACAAATATGCATGCATATCTGTGATGAAGGGCGGGGGAGTGTGTGATCTTGAGTTACCGACTTGGGAGGAAAGAAATGGGCACATTCTTTACTCGTAGGCCACAATTTGGAAACCTCATAAGTGACTGACTGTGATAGAAGCAATTGAGCTGCGAAATTACAAAGAACAGTCTGCATCAGGGGTGGCCAACTCCAGGTCCTCAAGGGCCAACAACAGGTCAGGTTTCAGGAATCCCTGCTCAGCACAGGTGGTGCAGTCTTTGACTGAGCCACCTGTGCTGAAGCAGGGATATCCTGAAAACCTGACATGTTGGTGGCCCTTGAGGACTGGAGTTGGCCACCCCTGGTCTACAGTGTCTGAAAAACAGAACGTAGTTGTTTGTATTTTCTTTATATATATTTATTTGTGTGTGTATTTTCAGGGTTTGTCTGGTAATACCATGCTGGGTGTCAGTCACGTGGTCACTACGAGCGTTGGAATGTGCGACATTGATATTAGACCGGTAAGTGTCGATTTTGTGCTGCATCATAAAATATATTCACTCGCACATGTTAAAGTTGTGTTTTATGTGTAGAAACAAAGACATTAATTTAAAAGCACAATTTTGGGCTGAGCAACAAATAGCTTCCTGCGATCTATAAATGTTTAGGGATTCCCAGTTTCATCATTGTGCACGTTCTATTAAAACATTTTTTTACAAAGAAAAACGGAAATGTAGCTTTTGTTTCCTATTGCGTTTCACCTCAAGTAGCAGCCCAGCCGCAGGTAGGACACAAGGGGCGTATGGAAAGTAAAATGAGTGCACCAATTAACATTGAATTCAAATGGTTTAATTTTTTTGTTTGTTTTCAACTTGTTTTCACAATGTTGGATGGGGTACAGGAAAGAGGGTGACCCTGATCAACCCCTTTTTTTTTTTTTTTAATAACCACTTGAAGAAAAAAAAAAAATGTAATTACTGATTATTAGGGTGATGGCATAAACCTAAAGGTGTGTTGCTTGTTTTGGACTTCAGCCCACCTACAATTATATAGATCGTAAAGTGATAACAATGCAGATAACGACTCGGTCGTCGTCCTTGCAGTTTTATAGAACTTTGGATTTTGTGTGTTGGGCTTGGCCGGTATTTAAACTGCAAACATATTTGCACTTCTGCAAGTTTGTTGATGATTATCATCTCTAATTAAGAGAGAACCTCCTACTTTCATGGGAAGAATTGGGATAATCTGCACCAGGGGCAGCCAGCTCCAGTCCTCTAGGGTCACCAACCGGTCATGTTCTCAGGCTATACCTGCTTCAGCACAGGTGGCACAGTCCAAGACTGAGCCTGATTGAGCACCTGTGCTGAAGCAGGGACTGATTGAGCCACCTGTCCTGAAGCAGGGATATCCTGAAAACCCTGACCTGTTGGTAGCCCTTGAGGACTGGAGTTGGCCGCCCCTGATCTACACTTTAAATATACCTGTGTGCCGTTCTCGTGCTAGAGAATATATCTGCAGTGCTGGTACAAATACATATATTATGTATGATGCGGTAGAAATGTGTGCCTTTGAAGCACAGGGAATTCATGTATTAATGATGTCTTTCTTTTTTCTTTTCAGGGATTATATGGCAGTGTAATTGTGGCAGGAGGAAATACACTATTACAGGGTTTCACAGACAGACTGACCAGAGAGCTTTCTCAAAAAACACCACCGGTCAGTTCTCAATTTTATGTTGGGGGGGGGGGAATATACATCTGGGATTCGTAGCCAAATCAAATGTAATCTCAGGGGTGGCCAACAGGACAGGATCTCAGGATATCCCTGCTTCAGGACAGGAGGCTGTCATTGATTGAGCCACCTGTGCTGATGCAGGGATATCCTGAAGACCTGTTGGTGCCCTTGAGGACTGGCATTGGCCACCCCTGAGTCGCCATATTACAGCCATGCAAATGTGCCAGTTCTTGCTTTGATTGGTCAAACCCGTTTTATTAACAGGTGCGTTCTTCTTTCTAAGACTTGTAGTCGCTATAAATGTTAAATCTTTATATGCCTAGTTCATTACTATCATATTGGTTGGAACGACAGAAGATACGTTTCGCCCAGTTGATCCTTTTTAACGGTGGGTTTATTTTTCCCCCAGAGTATGCGATTAAAGCTCATAGCCAATAACACCACCGTGGAAAGGCGGTTTAGCTCCTGGATTGGGGGCTCCATTCTAGCCTCGCTGGTGAGTGAACAATATATGCAGATGGATGAAATGGGGGGAAAAGAATGGTGTTTGTAACGAAAGTGAACTTCAATTCTCGATGAATTATGTTGGGATATACTTACAAAGCCATTGTAATCATTTATTTTTTCTCTCCTCCCCCTCCCTTCTGGTTTTGTTATTATAGGGAACCTTCCAGCAGATGTGGATTTCAAAACAGGAGTATGAAGAAGGTGGAAAACAGTGTGTGGAACGAAAATGCCCTTAGTCCTGTCCATACAGCCGCTCCCTTTTTTTTGTGCAGTTTCTGAAATAGCTTTAGCATACTAAGGAAACAAACTGACTTTTTTTTTGCAGTTAGCATACTTTTTAGATTCCTTTGAATCCTCAATAGACAAGTGTCTAGTTAACAAGCAGAAGCATACAATACCTGTATGTGCAAACAACCTTTTTTTTTTTTTTAAGTCTCTAGAGCAGGGGTGCTCAACTCCTGTGCTGAAGCTGGGATATCCTGAAAACCTGACCTGTTTGAGGACTGGTGTTGAGCACCCCTGCTCTAGAAGCTCTCACTCCTTGACAAAGCTCCCTTTTTTATTGCAGTTTTTGCCAGAACAATTCTATGTCGTGTATGTGAAGGTGTGTGGTCTCATTTTTCAACTGTTGCGTGTTTCATACGATGCAAATAAAACCTTGAATTTTGTGAAGAATGGAAGCAGTGCCTGGAGTTCAGCTTCTTCTTAAGTGGATGTGCTGTTTTAGGAGCTCCCTGGTAACCTCAGACTATTATTAATTAAAAATTCTTTGGTGAGCACACCCACTTTTTTTAAAAAAAATTACTCTTTTAAAAGGTGCATTTTAAAGTTTCCCGGTCAAAGTAACATGATTTTTAGTGTAACTGAAGAGCATGTGCCAACGTCCAGCTCTGCTGCATATTTTAAAACCTGCGCTCTAATACAGTGGTCTGACTAATATTGTGATATCAAGCCCTTGACCAATCACAGTCATCGGTTCACAGCCAAATATTCCACCGCTTTACAAAAACCTTCATTGAGGTAGCTGTGTATTTAGTTTTCTGCTACAGATTTGTTCTTAATGAGGGGTATTGCTAATATACACGTCGCTAGATCATGCTGAGGCAAAGAAAACTAACTTTGTAGTTATGTCTAAGCTGTTCGTTCGTTCTAAAACAAAATTCACAATGTTATGGTTTAAAAAGTTATTTAGGACTTTTGATAAATATTTAATGAAGTGAAGAACTTTAAGCTCACCCGTAGTTATGTTTGAGCAATATAGATGCTGTAGTACATTACACTAAATGTTTTACTGAAATAGATAAAAATTAAAAAAGCCTTTAATTGCCTCCTCATCCTGAGCATGTGCTACACTGTAAATTATCCAATAAATCCCAATTTGAAAATACAGTACATGGTTATAATCTATGTACTTACTATTAATCTGGGAAAAGGGGAGAGATTCCCTGCTCAGCTAATGAACTTTACTTACTAGAGAGGTGCTATCAGGGACAGAAAATTAATTAATCACCTGAGTTGCAAATATATGCATTCTGTATTTATAAGCCATTGCTATAGTTCAAGTGGCTGTAATACTGGGTGATGCACTTCCACATAGGGTGATTCATTATTACATGTGGTTAAGATGCTGGCACATGTCACTCTAGGTAAAGGTGCAGAACTAGAAAACTCAATTTCATGCGTTTCTAGAATATACTTGGGTAGGTTCTCTAAACCCCCCCCCCCCCCCCTCCCTCTTTGCCCGCTTGAAAAATCTAGCACTTGTATTCTTTTCGGCCTCAGTGTCAGGTTTGCTGCCAAACAAGACAGAAAAACTATGCACGCTCACGCACAAGTCAGATGGGCTATCAAAATAAAAACTAGAACACGATAGCACACCTGATCCCTCAAACATCCAGAGCACGGGGTGGCCAACTCCATTCCTCAAGGACTGTCAACAGGTCAGGTTTAGGATCTCTGCTTCAGCACTGGTGGCTGTCACCTGTGCTGAAGCATAGATATCCTAAACCTGACCTGTTGATGGCCCTTGAGGACTGGAGTTGGCCACCCCTGATGCAGAGGGACAACCGTTGGCACTCCTTGGCTATCCTTTCATTACATATGGAAATGAATTAGTAATTAATAAAACAAATGCACCAAGTTTAAAAACAAACAAGAAAACCTATTCACAGATCTCACTCGCTATGGTCCAATACCCTCATCAGGGGGTACCAGTGGACACAAGCAAGGGATGATCTGAAATATACCATCAGTAGAGAATTGATATACCTTGCAATTGATTTTATTTCACTATACGAGTGCATTCTGTTATTGGTGGTTGCGATTGATACATAAAAGGATTTTCATGCTGTTGTGCACCCTGTTGTCTTTCGGTACTATGAAAATGGATTGCCTCTTGAGGATCAGGTGTGCTATTGGTTCCCCGATATGAAACAAAGCATAGTGTAGTAGAGGTTCATCATGTATTGGGTATTTATGATAGTCAAAAGGTGCTACTCCCCATCTATTTATTTGTATCATTGGCATATACACCCAGTCCTGTCTTGGTTGTATTATAATGCTATAAACCCTGCTTCTCCTTTCAAGGGCTGTATTTATGGCTGTTTTCTCCCCTTTCTCCTAATGAAAACGTACAATATCTCTTTCCAGGAGACCTTATACCTTAACAAAACAGGCAATTTGTTGTGAACAAGCGTAAAAAAAAAATGGAAGCGTAAAGTTTATTTTAGATTCAGTACACATTATTAGCACTAATAAACTTATAACACAAGGGGTAAATATTTAGCATGAAACTGGGCAGATTTTCCTTCAGGGTGTGGTAGTTAAGCGAGGAAACCGCTTTTGCAGATCCAGTCTCTTCTCTTTCTCAGCATTCCTCTTTCTTGCTGCGATGCGCATCAGCTTTTCCGTCTTAAGCCTAAAATACAAACCAGAACTGAAATGTTACTTCTACTTATAAAAAATATTTACAAAAATTCTGTGTCATGCATCAAATTCATGTTCTACAACTCCATTTCAGTGTTTATTACATAATATAGCCAATAAAAAATAGCACTTGTGAGCACATTCACATGTCTCAGACAGCTCTGCAACACTGCCTTTCCCCATCAACTCTTAGCATAGTGCTTTCACTGCATCTAGGGATTCTGGGTAATGACATGCAAAATGAGCACACCTTTTGCTTCTTATACATTTTAACATGTATGCTTCTGCCTGCTGCATTGCACAGCCTGGGTTATAGAAGTGCAGAGCCGGTAAACCTACGCACGCACTTTAATGTTTTGAATTTCATCGGTAGGACGGTTATACTGGCATTTCAACGTGAAGCTGGAAGTGGCTAAAACCAGACACGCAATAATTTATGGTGAGCAAAAGCTCTCCCCTGTACAGAAAATGAAAATAAAAATACCACTACCGGAGGGTTTTTGTCACATTTCTACTCGCCATAACATTATTTTGTCTCTGGTTATATAATAAGAACACTTGACATTTCTCTTAAACAAAAAGGGGTTCCCCAAAGCTACCCACCTGACCCCCCCAATGCAACGTTAACAATAAGCCATGAAAATCCCAATCATTTTAAGTGCATTCACAATTGATTTGCAAATGTATTTCTTAAACCTCTGAATCCTGGAGATAGGGTTGGAAACCCTTAAATAAAAGCCACTAAACATACAAGTTACATGGTTTTACTCCTGCCCACATAATTAACAAGGTGGCCCAAATGGTCACACCCGGGAAGGAGTATTTATAATGGAGTTATAGTATGCTTACCTAACGTAATGGTTGACATATGGTAATGCAAAAAACGTCTTTTTCTTATATTTTCTGTTCATGTACCATGGTATCGGCCATTCCTTGTACCTGTACCTGTGTAAAATAAAAAAATAAAAGGGGGGGGGGTAAGGTGTACTTACAACCATGCCAGGTAAAAAACAACCTGCAATTTCATAACACTTTGCTCTTTATCTAGAAATACAATGCGACAAAGCAGCAGTTCAAGCTGCCGCTTAAAAAAAAAAAAAACCCCATTCAATGTGTGCATCAATACAATCTACACATTGACAAGTGAGTAGTTAAGTTGCTGATCGATCGGCGAAGAAGCGGCTCAGGGGTTCACTATAATGGCTAAGTGCAGCAGAAGAGGACCAAAAGATGCAAAGTTCTGATTGAAAGATCATGTGACCAGGCAGTCCTTAAATACAATTGGTGCACTGCTAAAGAGGGCAGTGCTCAAAAAGGGTGTGCCAGAGCCTGTTTCAGAAGAGGAAGGGGATGTGACTTTGTACATGGTTCCTATAGAAACAAAAATGCTTGTTACATTATAATACATAACAAATATCTTAATTTTTTAAATAAAAGTAGGATATTGCTTGAACTGCAGCTTTAAGTCAAAGAAGCAGGTCTTCGGACCACGATGAGTGAAAACAGGTTTATGCTTACATTACATTAGCTGAAAGTATCTGACATTCCTTGGGAATTGTAAGAAACTCCCCATAAATGGAGGCAATTTATAAATGGATAATTATATTTTATAGTATACCTGACTAGCACCCTCTCTATCCACCTTTAAGACCCACCTTAAAACACACCTGCTTAACGAAGCATATATGAGTAGCTCCGTGGCTAACACTATACACCTGATACATAAAGCTTAGCCCCCTGCAGACGCATTTACCAGAATGCCCTCCACTATCTGTACGTTCTTCCTACCTACCAATTAGATTGTAAGTTCTTCGGAGCAGGGACTCCTCTTCCTAAATGTTAATTTTTATGTCTGAAGCACTTATTCCCATGTTCTGTTATTTGTATTACAGTATTTGTTCTTTATAGGAGTGTCACGTGTATTACTATTGTGGAGCGCTATGTATATTAATGGCGCTATATAAATAAAGACATACATAGTTTCTATATGAAAAAAAAAGGATGTATTTTTATTCTAATGCTGTTGGATAAACTATATTTTTTGTTCTTTCATCAGGCAAAAAAACCCATACTTTTTCCAGTTCCCACTCTGAAGCAATCCTACTGAATTTGGTTAAAATCAGTGCAGTTTTGAAAGGCGCAGTACGACATCTTGATTAAAAATGGCATCCAATTGTATCCAAAACAGACAGAAACCTGCTCTTTGTTCTCATCATCCAAAATTTGGTTACAAACTCTTAAGGTGTCCAAATGTATAGCAAACACACAGAAAAAACTTTCAAAAATATATAGTAGATTTTACCAAATGCCGACTCCCCCGTCCCTTTACGAAAGGCAGACCTACACATCATCAAATTAAGAATGGGGAGGAGGGGGCGACCATGAACACAATGCATCATGGGTAAGCACGCACATACCATGAGGTTTCACCAAAGCAGTCAGTCCTCCAGTCTCCTGGTCTTGGCTTTTCCTGGCCTGTCTGCAAAACCCTGAGCGCATCTTCTCTTTCGGTAACGACTTCGTGCAATTTCTCCAAAGACTTGTCTACCTGCAATTAATAAGCCATGTGTAAGGAACGTAAAAATCGGTGACTGGTTCTTGCAAGCAAGAATATTTTTCTAGTCCTGGCTGTTTACCGGCGAGAACCGCATTTATAGTTCCTGCCCATCTAGACATTATCCTACTTGCTAGCGTACATTAGCATTCAACTGGATGATTTGGTATGAAGAGGACTTCTGCAAGATCTCTACCCATGTGTATGCATGGTATGGAGTTAGGAGCGCCTCGGGCAAATCTTAATGCAACTCAGAAGGTTATAGTGTGAAATAGCATAGTGCAGAGCAGTGATGTTAGTATTGTGTGTAGAATCCTCTTTACTACTGTACAGAATATATGCACTGCTGGTTTTCATAGCAGTGCTAAACCATGAAATGCAATAAACTGTAATCACCTAGTTACAGCCAAATTCTTACCTTCTCTAGCCGCTCCGGACTTGGCATCGCTACTCTCTGTCTCTTGGCCTCCTGTTCTACAGTTAGCAGCATGTTTTTCTCCTTGAGCAAGACATACCTGAACCCAAAGAGATAATATTTCCTTTTAAGTAAATGCCTGCTCTGCTACAATGTACACAGGGCACAAAAGATCTGCTTGTAATAAAAACACCATCAAACATTACTACACACAGAGGCCAACTTTTTAAACGGCAAGATTAACTGGAAATAAGGCTTTATCCATCAAGGGAAAGTGCAAAAAGTGCTCTGCTTGTGGGATGTAGAGAAGAAAAAAAATGGTGGCTGGATCACATTAAAATAAAAATAGCTTCTTTATTCAGGATCTTGGCAAAAAACAATGTTCACATGGCGCTGTGATGTACTCTGACGCGTTTCGGGGCTCCCTGCCCTTTGTCAAAGAGTAAAAGGGCAGGGAGCCCGAAACGCGTCAGAGTACATCTCACAGCACCATGTGAACATTGTTTTTGCCACTAACATGAGGAAGGCAGCTATTTTTATTTTAATGTGATCCAGCCACCGTCGTATTCTTTTTTTTTTCTGCATCCCACAAGCAGTGCACCGGTTGCACTTTCGCTCTAGGGATACAGTCTTCTAACCCTTATGGTACGGGTGCACGCTGAGTGCAGGACTGCAGGCCTGTTTGCCAAGTGTGAGTAGAGTACTTTCAGTCATACTGTTTGAATGTCACTACAGTACTTTACTACGCTTTAGTCTAGCCCCAGGGGAGTGTCCTGTTTATGAAGCTATAATCTGGGGTCCAGCTGTTTATTGATTTTGAACAGTTAGGTCAGCCTAGGTGTTGGTTTTTAATTTTTCCTCTCCTCAATTGGAGCTTTATCTGACTAGTCTCACAAGCAAGTCTTTATTGGATAAATTACCTGCAATTCATGTGGATTTGATGTAATGTTTGGACATAAATACACAAGCATATCATGAATTTAAATGCACTTTTCTGAGCAGATGCAGAGCTTGCCTCTAATGTTCCTTAACTGAAAATAGGAAGTGCAGACAGAGAAAGCCTCATGGTTTAGTGCAGGGGTGCGCAAACTCGGGTGCGCAGCATTAATTAAATGCCGGGGGATCGCGTGAGGCCTCTGCAACTCCCCTTAGGCGATGCGGCATCGGTCACGTGACAGCACGTTGTCATGGCAACGTGATTCCGCTGCGTCATTTGATGTTGAAGACAAGGTAAGGAAGGGGGAGGGGGGAGAGCAGGCAGGGGGGTGGAGACTTTAAAGTTTCTGCACCCCCGGTGTAGTGTAATATATTGTACATATGTTTAGGCAACAAAGTAATCTTGCACTTACAATGTATCCGCTTATAACGTGTAGTTCATCAATGCTGCAGGCCTTGTGATGCCTTGTATCCCTGACAAAGTGCCACGACATTGCACAAAACCCATTGGATACAGACAGTGCAGCCACGGGGGAACTGAGTTTAAAGAGTGCACCAAACGAAGAAAAGTGAGACTCAAGCAGGAGAGAACGAGAGCGCAGGAAGCGGCAATCCAAGATGCCATCCACGGAGACCCCCACAGCTTAGACTCTACAAGGCATCACACTGGCTGCAGCATTGATCAGCTACATGTTATAAACCAATACTGTGCAAGTGCAAAGATTACTCTGTTGCCTAAACATTGCTACAATATACTACTACACCATGAGGCACGGTCTGCACATCTTATTTCCAGTTAGTACTTTATACTGCCAGCGTGAGAAGAGCATCCAAAGAAGCTCAGATTACCAAGCGCTGATTGTTATTCAATACTGGCTCTATTTATTCAAATTTTCACTACCAGGCACTGACATATAGGATATGGCAATTTCTAATATTTTAATATCATACAGTTACCTGGTCACCTTTTTTTTTTTTATTACATTCAGTTCTGTAGTCAAACACAGGCAGTACCTAAAATCATTGAGTGTATCTTTATCAAAATACAGTTTGCAGATATCAGAACATTGCATTTAATACTTGGAATACTCCAGTACTCTATTCTTTTATCGCTGACAGATTGACAACAGACTGCAAAAAAAAACCTATGGAGTTTATTTTAAAAAAGTTTCTGTTTTAGCCATTCAATAAAATGGAGTTGATGTACTGTAAGAGTGTAAAAACAGTGAATGCCCCTTTTATAAACTAATACATAATTACAGGGCACATACATTACAGAAACGGAAATGGTTCCAAGATATCCGGTGGGTTTTAGGATCCAGAAATTAATTCTGCGACAGACTTTCTACATACCAAAGTTTATGTAAATCTTCACTACTTTTGCCTCTCAACTGTTTGCGCCCCCAGGCATCACCTGTTTAGAAAAAGCAGACACACAATAATGCACAGTTCTTGTCCAGAACAGCCCCCCCCCCCTGGTTTAAGTAAACAAAATTACATCTTATTGACCCCAACAATGTAGCAGGATGGGGGGGTGGGGGTTTGCAACACCCATAATGTGCGAAAGTGGATAAAACTAGGGAACTGGGTATATTTTAGTAATGACTGGAAGCTGCATAGTAGCTCATATAAAGAGAATAGCCTGAATTACTCTGGCGACAATATGGCTTTATAACAATAAAGCAATTTAAAGTTACACATAAAATCGATGGTGGAAATGGGCTAAAAATAAAAGTAGTTTTCCAAATATGGATACTGCCTTTACATAATAAAAGTAACAGCACCGTCAGAAAATCACTACCTGATTACGGACTACACAGCCACATATATTTTACAGTAATAGACAATTAGCATTTGTTTCTTTTTTCTAGTGTGCTGCTTTAATATAAAACTTTTTAATATAAAATGGACATACGGAAAACACAAACTTAACTGGAACTGACCAGATTTCACAGACGGTTCTCCTCTGTTCTTGGGGTCATCAAAGAACTCATCAAGCCCCCTGTGAACGGCAGATGAATGGAAAAATGTGCATTGTTGCAAAGGACCTTTTTCGGGTGTGGTCTTTCCAATGAGGCCTAAACTGTAAAAAACAACAGAGACAGTTTTGTGGTACAAATCAGTCCAGTGGTAATCACCAGAACATTTACTCCCATTTCAAGCACACTATGAGATCCTACTTTATTAATAACAAATTATGGTTTGTAACAGAAGCTCCAACATGTTCCAGACCCCTCCCCTCATGCAATGATTACCAGGATATACACAGCCTGGTTTACAGCTCTCACTGCAGATCCAGAGCCCATTAGAAGTGTAAAAACAGGACAGGCTAAACTCATAACTGGATATCAGGAGGAAACAGCAACACAGCAGGTGTGCTTAACTCCCCTCCCACCCCTCCCCCCCAACAGGTCAGGTTTACAGGATATCACAGCTTTAGCACAGGTGGCTCAATCAGTCCTGCTTCAGACAAAGTGGCTCAACCAGTCCCTGCTTCAGCACAGGTGGCTCAATCAGTCCCTGCTTCAGCACAGGTGGCTCAGTCTTTGAGGCTTGAGGACTGGAGTTGAACCCCCCTGTCATAGAGAACAGAGAGGACCCCAAGTGCAATCTGCACACTGGGTGAGACGAGCGCTGGGCACTGGGTGAGACGAGCGCCGGGCACTGGGTGAGACGAGCGCCGGGCACTGGGTGAGACGAGCGCCGGGCACTGGGTGAGACGAGCGCTGGGCACTGGGCGAGACGAGCGCCGGTATATCTGCAGCGCAGAGTGGGGGTCACTTCCCTACCTGGGAGAGGCACACAGGAGCCGGACCGGGGGCTGCACTCTCCCCGAGATCCTCAGCCCAGAGCTGAAGTGCCTGCATAGAGACAGCACCCTGCCCACATAGGACGCCGCCATCTTTGGCAGGCTCCTTACCCACAATCCCATTCTCCCGGAAGTAAAGAGGAAACCCTTTCCTGTGCACATGTATACACAGCACTGAGTGACACATTGTAACCTGACTGACCTCAGTGCAGCCGAGCAGTTCTCCCTATTAATGTAACATACATGTATATACACACACACACACACACACACACACACAACACACACAACACACACAACACACACAACACACACAACACACACACCACCACACCCCCCCCCCCCCTCAGTGCTGCAGAGCAGCTCTCCCTATTAATGCAACACACATATATATAAAAATCTCAGGGGCGGGGCACTCCCCAGTTTGTGCACCTCGGACCTAGCATACAGTGCTTCCACTGCAGCAAGGGATTCTGGAAAATGACATGCAAATAGACACACCTGTCACCTTTTGCCTGAAATCCATTTTTACACGGAAACCCTAGGCTTCGGCCCCAGTCCTCCCGGCTGCATGCGCGCCTGGGGGCATGATTGCGCGTGCAGAGACTACAGCCGCGATCAGCGGTCTGTAGGGGAGCGCGGGGAAGCAGGGCTATGAAGGGGGGCGCGGCCATGACAGGGCATATCTGCCCTGCCATTGGCTGCGTGCCGCCCACGTGACGGCGTCGTGGCACGGGAAGACAAAATTCTTGTCTTCCCTGCCAGCGTACGAGTCACAGCGCTTTGCGTGCCCACACACACAGCCACTGTGTCCCATAGAGGGCTGTGCTGTGGTGTGTGGCGCACACGCCACAGCGACCGCTGCCTTGACCACTGGGGACTCAGCCTTATAAGCAAATGCTCTGCTGTTCACACATCTTTTAAGCACAGCATGGGATTAGATGCAATGCCAGTCAAACCACTCACAGACAGACGTTTCGACCTTTTGGGTCTTATCAGTGTGAGGTTGGTTGTACTGCCATATATAGTTGCATATCATAACAGGAGGGAGAGGGTGTAGGGGGTTTGATACCTTTTATTGGACCAACAAGTAGTTGGTATGTTACAAGCTTTCCAACCTCTCAGGGTTCTTCACCGGGTATGGCAGAAATACAGAAACACAATATAATATACAGTGTATGTAAGAGGGATATCTGGTTACAATGGATGTGGAGAGGAAGTGTGAAATAAGATAAGTAGAAACAGGTAGCCTGGTGTGAAAATTAACAGTAGCGATATACTGTAGAAGGCTATTCTCATTTGAAATGCAAAGACGGCCTAGGCACTCCGGAGATGTGAGGGTGAGTGTGTGGGAAGACAGTGAATGTGAAAAAATATCTATCAAATAAAAACCACTATAAATATTTTATGTCTGGTAATCCAAATAGTTACATAGTTACATAGTAGATAAGGTTGAAAAAAGACGCACGTCCATCAAGTTCAACCTATGCTAAATTTAGACAACAGATACTTTATCCTATATCTATACTTACTTATACATATAAAGAACGATGTCGGGGAATAGTACAAATGTGCATATGTACACACATATACATACATATGCTGCACATATACACCATACACACACACACACATACATGCACTGCACAAGGGAATAGCCTTCTACAGTATGTCTCTACTGTGAATTTTCACACCAGGCGACCTGCTTCTACCTCATCTTCCTGTATACATTAATTGTAACCAGATTTCCCTCTTACAGGGCTGCCGACAGGGGGGGAGAGGACAAGTGTCGTGGTCCCGGTGTGTGTGTGGGGGGGGGGGGGGGGGGGCGGCAGCCGCTGAAAGTTGGGCTCAGCCAGTGGTCAGGCCCAACTTCTTTGCCCGGCTACCGGTCCTCTAATTGCCGCCGGGCCGCAGTTCTCCCTAGCTGCGGGCCTGCCTCTCCCTCACTCTCTCTACCTCCGGTGTGCACAGGGCCTCTCTGACGTTGGCGTGCGCTATATTGTGTCTCTCCATTTCTGCCATACCCGATGAAGGACCCTGAGAGGTTGAAAACATATCAACTTGGTTGTAACATATCAACTACTTCTTGGTCCAATAAAAGATATACAACCTACTCCCTCCTTTGTTACTATATGGAAGAACACACACACACACACACACACACACCCAACTCACACACACACACACACACACACAACACACATACACACACACACACACACACACACACACACACACACACACACACTCTTACACTTACACTCCACAACAAAGTTTATGGAAGATATAACTCCATAGCTATGCAATCCAGCCCCTTTAATCCAGGAGTTAAATGGTTGATATTCTGGTTTTTAAATTAAAAGTATAAAAGGTTAATCAATACCATAACTTGCAAGTCATTTCCATAACATTTAATTGTGCTTGTGTAAGGATTGTCCCTAAGGTGATCAAATGGCTCCAGTCACACAGGCATTTTAATTTACATAGAAAAACAACTAATTTGGTGTAATTACACACACTATTATAATGTTATTTATTGAACTAGAGACTATTGAAGGCTTCACATGAGGGTTGCAGCTCACAGTGTAATAATACAAGCAGTGAGAGCTCTGCCCTCAGTAAGCATGTCCGCCGCGGCTTCGTTGCCATGGTGAAAATACCCACAATCCCCGCGCTTCGCCCTGAACAAACATGGCCGGGATGAGTTTCCTCCGCTCGGCGGCGGCTCTTGTCAGCCGGTTGCGCCCCGCAAACCTTCGAGGGTCCGAGGGGACTCTCCTGAGGGGCACCCCGAAGCCTGGACACGGTAAGGCACAGAGGGAAATCCTCCAGGAGCGGCCGGGCCGGGACCTGGGGTAGGACGGAGTGACCTTGGCAGGGGCTGACAGGCCGCGGGGGTGAAGGGGAGAAGGAGGGGGACTGTCACTGGGGTAAGGAGGATTGGGGGGAAGGACTGTCGCCGGGGTAAGGAGGATTGGGGGGAAGGACTGTCGCTGGTGTAAGGAGGATTGGGGGGAAGGACTGTCGCTGGGGTAAGGAGGATTGGATTGGTGGGAAGGACTTCACTGGGGTTAAAGGAGGATTGGGGGGGGAATGGACTGTCACTGGGTGGGGTAAGGCGGATTGGGGGGGAAGGAGTGTCAGCTGGGGTAAGGAGGATTGGGGGGGAAGGAACTGTCGGTGGGGATGTAAGGAGGATTGGGGGGGAAGGACTGTCACTGGGGTAAGGAGGATGGGGGGGGGGGAAGGACTGGGGTTCGCGGGGGTAAGGAGGATTGGGGGGAAGGGACTGTCATGTGGGTAAGGAGGATTGGGGGGGGAAGGACTGTCAGGGGGGCGGGACCACAGGAGGATTGGGGGGGAAGGACTGTCACTGGGGTAAGGAGGATTGGGGGGGATGACGGATGGGGAGGTGTACTGGGGGTTAAGGAGGATTGGGGGAAGGACTGTCACTGGGTAAGGAGGATTGGGGGGAAGACTGTCACTGGGGTAAGGAGGAGTGGGGGGGAAGGACTGTCACTGGGGTAAGGAGGATTGGGGGGGAAGGACTGTCACTGGGGTAAGGAGGATTGGGGGGAAGGGACTGTCGCTGTAGGGGGTAAGGAGGATTGGGGGGAAAGGACTGTCCTGGGGTTAAGGCAGGATTGGGGGGAAGGGGCTCACTGGGGTAAGGAGGTTGGGGGGTGGGGTAAGGAGGATGGGTGGGGGGAGGGGGGAAGACTGTCACTTGGGTAGGAGGATTGGGGGGAAGGGCCGCACTGGGGTAAGGAGGATTGGTTGGGGGGAAGGACTGTCACTGGGGGTAAGAGGATTGGGGGGAAGGGACCTTTCATGGGGAGGAGGTAGGAGTGATTGGGGGGGAAGGACTGCACGGGGTAAGGGGGATTGGGTGGGGAAGGACGTCAATGGGGTAAGGAGGAGAGGATGGGGGGAGAAGGACGTTTTCATGGGGTAAGGAGGGATTGGGGGGGAAGGGACTGTCACTGGGGTAGGTAAAGGAGGATTGGGGGAGGGGCTAAGGTCACCAACGCCGCGAAAGGGCCTCCGGCGGGGCTCACCGAGCGGATTCGGGGGGCAGCGTGAGATTTCCCGCGGCTCTCTCTGACGCGGGG